>JANTPZ010036242.1:0-13647 GCA_025593235.1 Vachellia pachyceras
AGTAAGGGGGAGCGTGATTCTCCATTGTAAAAGGCTGCTAAGCCTAATTGGTTTGATTTAGTGGATTACGAAAGCTCAGAGGTGCTCTGAGGACTGGATGTAGGTCAGAAGGACCGAACCAGGATAAATCTGTTTGTTCATCTTCTCCTTCATCTCTCTGCTTCATTGTTTTTAAATTTGTTTTTAAATCTAAATTTTTAAATTAGACCAATTCACCCCCCCTCTTGGTCTTTTCCTGCACTAACACCCTTATCTAGGTTTTGTCCCACTAGGTTTTCCTAGAAAGGTTTTTAATGAGGCAACACTGAATAGTGTATCAATGAATGATGTACTATTTTCTTTAACTGGGTTTTGTCCCACTGGATTTTCCTCGTCAAATTTTTTAATGAGGCACATTCATAATGGACATCAAAAGGGAGTGTTATGAATATATTGATTATGTGAATGTCCATTGGCTCTTGACTGCCTACATCATAAATAATGTACATGAATTATTACTAAAGAAATAAAGAGTTATTCAATGAACATTCAGATTCATGAATAATCTGAAGAGTTTCAATGTATATTTATCTGTATTTATCTTGCTATTCATTGTATATGACTTTTGAAATTCACTTTTGAAGGTCTATAAATAGAGGCCATGTGTAGAACATTATGGACATACAAAATATAGAAAGTAAATGAGAATTACTCTCCCATTTCCTCTTATTCTCTCATTTCTTATCTCAATTTCCCTTACTTTTACAACAAAGATTTAATAGTTTATATTTTATTTTTTAGGTAAAATTTAAAACAATATAATAACATGTTTATAAATTACATCAAATAAAATCTTTTTTTCCCTTTTTTTAGATTTCTAGAAGGAGGGTTAGAGTAGTAGGTAGTCATTATCATAATTTGTCTTCGCTCACAGTTATACAAGAAAACAAAGAAAAAGACACGAGGCGGCTTCAGGTCAAAAAAAAAAAAAAGAAAGAAAAAGACACGAGGCGGCTATTTTTTTTTTTTTGGCTCTCCTTTTTATCCTAATAGAGGTGGCTAGTTGTAAGTATGAAATTCCTCACTTCTTTTTTAATTCATTTGTTTCTGCAAGCATATTGAACAGTTGTCGATTTTTATAAAAACTATAGATATTCATTATATTATTTTGTCTGCAAGTTCATAAAGACCATTTTGATCAAGGAGATAAGGCCCATAGTTAATTTCTTTAATTTTGTTGATGTCAGGGTGCACCATATCCTCTATGTAGTAAATTTTTTGTCCTATTGGTTGTTGTATCAACGTCCTTGACACATCTAAGAAGTCCACTAGTGACCTCTCCATAATACAAGAGCATTGAGGATTGATTAATTAATTAATTAGCAGTTTCTATTTTTAAGCCAAACAGACGTATTGTCCCCTCCATATTAGCCTATGATGAAGATCGATTATTTTCTTTTGATATTAGCATGTAATGGTCTTGAGTTCCACTTATTTATAAGTTACTTTCAATATATTTTATTGAATTGAAGAAACTCATTAACTATACATTATAATTTAACAACCTTTTAACTACCTGGCTTAAAACATTAGTTAAAATTAGTTGAAAGTAGTGAATAGGTAAAAAATTAACTTTATATATATATATATATATTAGGGTTAGCTGAAAGAGAGAATTAATGATAAAAAAAATGGCAGAGAATTCATGGATAAAAAATGAGAAGAGAGATCAAGATTAATCAAGGGAAAAATAAATAAAAATGCATTTAATAATGAGACAACACAAATAAGATCTTGTGAAAAAAATCAAACCAAATTAAATTTTAAGGTATTATAAAAATCATTGAAGGGTTTATATTATATAGCATGAGAATAAAGTTTATATAATAATAAATTAAGAGCTGTTTGATATGAGGGATTGAGATGGAAGGGAGGGTAGAAAATTTTGTGAGCCAATCTTTAAAAAACAAATGAAGACTCAAGGTTATAAAATTTTAACAAATATAAACATGTAAGCTAAAAAAGAAGAAAAAAATTGATTAAAAATTTTCAACCCAAACTTTTCTATTTCTAAACCTAACTCCAAAAAAAAATTCCCCTCCCTTTCCTTCTCCTTTGGTCTTATTTATAAGGTAGTGAAAGAATATTTTATTTAATCATATTTATAAGGCACTCGTTGAATTTTTCATGTGAATGAACAATTTTACTTTTTATTTATTATATATTGACTTTTCTCCCATTTGTTATATTGGATATTTTTACCAATGTGTTGCAGCAGATATTAAATAGCGATAAAGTTGAAAAGTTGTTAAATTGTAAGGTAGAGTTAATGAGGTTTCAAATTTTCTTTGGTTTGTAGTGCAATATACTTTTTTTTTATTACAATGTAGTGCAATATACTGAACGACACTTCTAATATGATCATATGAGTAAATTATAAATAAAACCAATAATAAACAAGAGGAGTAAAACACAAAGTCCGGGAAATCAATGCCTATAATACCTCATATTTCCCTGTATATCCTCATATTAGATCACTTTTGAACCACTCTTGGTCATTGGATAACTTAAATTGGGCTTTTATGTGAATTTAAAATTTTCAAAAAAGGGAAAAACGTTGTTACTGTTCACTGGCCAATTTTCCAGATTTCTGGCCCAACTTTGAAAATTCTTAATTAATTATAGAAAAATCAAAATTGAGTGGTTCCAATTTCTAAATTTAGCTTATTAAGTGATATATAGGGGAAAAATACTCATTGGCCCAAACACTTGCCCATTTGAATCAGTTTATTTCAAAATCATGTGCTGTCCAAATGACCACTTCCAGTTTTTCCAGTTTTTACCTTAAATTTTGGAAAATCATATCTCCTAATATACACACCCAAATTTTGCAAACTTTATATCATTTTAAATATTAGGGTGTGTAGTATCTAACTAGAAATTTTCAGCTCAATTGGAGCTCTTTTGCTATTTTTAATTCTCACGTGAAACAGATTCATTTTTTAGAGCCTTTGAAAACCTCTTGTCTTGGAAAACTTGATTTTTCTTGTAAAATTCCATGAAACCTCTTTTTCCATGTGATTTCCTTTCATTGCATGCCCAACTTGTCTAGGTTCTTAAATGATATCATGCATGCATCCACATAGCTTCACCATCATCATGTAGATGTTTATTATTACATGCCAACATAAGCTCATCTTAAACATAAGCATATACACAACTTCCACAAATCACCAAAAATTCACACAAGCAAGGAGATCATCTTAATCACCAATAACTTTTTCTTTACCCTTGCTTGAATTTGCACCTACATTGGTTAGTGGAAAATAATTAGATTTTTGAAAATCCCAATAGCAAAACTAACTAACAAAACTTGTGAATGTGCATGTATTACTTTTCAAAATGTGTGTATGATCAAGGTACATGTGAAATATTCAAACATTTCATTATCATGCATATGGCCATAGCAATCAAGATCACATATCGTACACAAAACAACAAGTTCATACATAATAGAATAATGCACCATTCACAACAAGTTCATAAAATAGTTTAGAAGAGTTAGTAGTCTTGCTACCTTTACTTTGTTTTCCCTTTTTACTCAAACTTCAAAGTGCTCTTGGATTCCTTCCAAGTGTGCTCTTGAGGGTCTTAAATCCCTAAAGATCATGGCATAATATTCATGTAAACATACAACGATCAAGATGTCATAAAACTTGCAAAAACGCACAAAACCCCTTTTTTGGTTTTCTAAGAGTCCTACAAGTTCAAGACTTGATTTTTATGGCCCTTAAGGCTTCTAAAATCCATCTCTTAGCTTTACCTACACCAAACATCATTTTAATGCCAATGGAACCATCAAAACACCCAAAATCACTGCCCTTCTTATTTTTCTTGGCGTGGCCGAAAACAGCAAAAGTAGGGAATGGAAGGAGTTTTTCAACTTTCAACATTTATGCTTGCATATTCATACTCCCGATCCACTAACCATAAATTAAATGGCTCAAAAGCAACCCTTCCCTTTTAGTAAAAGTGATGTCACCTTATTGTGCAAATCTGTCCAAAAATTGAGAGCGATTGTCTGAGTTTTTACCATGACTAATACTGAGATGGTCTCCAACAAACAGCCTCCTGATCGGCCTTTGGTTGAAAGGAGGCAAATGGAAGGGGGAAGCTTAATGGGAGAAGAAGGAAATCGGGTAGCTGGAACTGAAGATTGTAACCACAAGGAAGGGATGAGAGCAAAAATGCAAAGAACAGATGGAAGCTTCACGGGGGAAGTGTCATTGAAAGCTAGAGAGGAAGAATGGATGATGGATCATGATCTTGAAGATCAAGAGAGAACTAAGAAACCATTGTCTTATAGAGAAGCCTTGAAGCCAATGACGAATAGAGAAAATGAACAGGAGAGGATGAACGTCACAGAAGATGTTTGGGATGGAAACCTCCTATTCAATGATAAAGAAGTCTTACTAAGAGGCATTTCTGTTACACAAAGTGAAAATGGGCCAATACTGAATTTCTCAGAGGAGGAGAAACTGAGACTAGAGCGTTATTGGCATAATACATTGATAGTCAAGCTTCTGGGAGGAGTGATGGGCTTTATGCAAATGAGGAGAAAGGTTCAAGTGATGTGGGGAAAGTCAGGAAAGGTGGAACTGAATGTTATTGGTAATGGGTTCATGCTTGCTTGCTTCTCAAATATGGATAATTACTATTTTGCTCTGGAGGGTGGTCCATGGCTGATTTCAAAACCATAACCTCACTGTTCAAACTTGGAAGTGGAATTTTGATCCCTGGAATGAATGCTTGAACAGGGTAGTAGTGTGGGTAAGGTTTCCTAGACTCCCAGTCTATTATTATGATAGGAAATTTTTTTATGCACTTGGGAACCAAATAGGGAAAGCCATTAAAGTTGATGAAATGACTTTCACAAAAGCTAGAACTATGTATGCAAGAATATGTGTGGAAGTTGATCTGAATGCCCTCTTGGTGCCAGCTTACTTGGTTGACGGTAACAGTTTGAAAATAGAGTATGAAGATTTACACATGATTTGCTTTGGCAGTGGCAAGTTTGGGCACAATTCAGAACAGTGTCCAAATAGGAAGATAAGCTGTGAAGTTAATGCAGAAGGTGAGATGCAACACATGAAGGAGATGAATGGAAAAGATGAGAATCAGGGAAGACAATCGGTGGGGGGAAAATAGTAGTATCTACGAAGAGTGGATAATGGTACAGAAAGCTAGGAGGGGGCGCAGACCTAACCAAAAAGCCTACAACTCTAGAGAGACCGCTAGAAGAGAGTTGTTAGGTGGTGGAAAGGTTGGAAATGCCTTGAGATTTGCTGTTCTTAAAGTAGAAAAAGAGATGGAAAATGGCGGAAGACTAGGAGAGACAAGTAGGAAGCCTATGAAGGATATATCAAATGAAGGAAGACGGGGGGAAAGAACTAGGAGGGAAAATAAAAGTAACAAAGGGAAAGATGAGGTGTCAGGAAAAGAAGGGATAAGGACAGCTAGCCTGGAGACTAAAAGAGCTGACAAAAAGAAGGCGAAGATGGGAGCAGAGAAGGAAGGGAAAAAGGAAACAGTGGAGAAAGTACAAGAGCCTAACGTGAGAAGGGTACAGGAGAGTAAAATTGATGTGTAGAAACGTGAAGGAAATAAAGAAGTGATGGGCCTAGTTAAGGCCCAAAATATTGGGCTTAATAGTAGAAACGGAATGGAGCTGGACCAAGTTGAAAACAAGCAGATCATGGATCAGTCAATGGAGGATCCAAGGGGAACGAATAGTGAGGAAGCAAAAAGGCTTGAGGACATATGCTTGATAAGCTCCTGGGCATAGGAGGGGTCATGGAAGTAGATGAGACAAAGCCCCCTGACCCAACAATACCGATAGAAGTCCTACACCTAACCAATGAGAAACTAGAAAATGACGTTCAAGAGAGGAGACAACCGGGAATGGAGTCAAGTAATATGGAAGACTTCCCCTGAGATGCAGTAAGTATTGTCTAGCTTTTGTTTTGTTGAAAATAAGTTTTTTTATGACGATATTAGTTTGGAATGTGAGAGGGGTGGCCGGAAGAGCTTTCAAACCTGTCTTAAAGGAAGTTTGTATGGCCTAGAAACCCATAATTGTAGTATTAGTGGAAATGAGATGCAGCGGAGAAAAGGCTCAAAGGAAAATTAAAAGTTTTGGTTTTAACCACAATATTATTGTTGAGGCTTAAGGAATGTCGGGGGTATTTGGATCCTCTGGAACAATGATGAAATCTCCATTCAACCCTTAATAAAGCATAAGCAATTTCTTTACTACGTGATCAATGGGATAGGTTGAAATCTTGGTGTTTCACTGCAATCTATGCTAGTCCTAGGGAGATGGAAAGGAAGATGCTATGGGAGCAGATGGAGATTATATCTAAAACCATGACATTACCATGGTTGCTGGTAGGAGACTTTAATAACATAAAATGCTCTGATGAACAGAGAGGGGGTAGCATTCCTAATGTTAAAAAATTTGAAAGATTTAGAGGCAATATAGAAAGATGCAAGTTGATTGATTTAGGAATTGAAGGACCAAAGTTTACTTGGAGAGGCCCTAAAGTGGGTTATGCAAGTAGGCTTTACAAAAAACTTGACAGAGCAATTTGTAACCCTGTTTGGAGGAGTGTTTTTGCTGAAGCAATCGTGAAGGTGGGTACAAGATTTCAATCAGACCATCATCCTCTCATTATCCAGGTGGAGGGAAAGAGAAATGTTCATAAGGATAGACCTTTTATATTTGAAGCAATGTGGGTTAAGCATGATGATTTTAGAGATCTGGGTCAAAAATAATTGGGGTAAAGGTAGCTTGGCTCAGGAGAACTTACAGATGCTTGCTGAGGAGTTGAAGAGATGGAATATTCATTTGTTCGGTCACTTAAAGGCGAAAAAGAAAGATTTAATGAAGAGAATTGGCAGCACTCAAAGAAAGGCTCAGGAAAATCCTAGCCATTACCGAGAGGAAGAACAGAAGAGATTGAGGCATGAACTTGAAGATTTTTTGGACAAAGAGGATATCTTCTAGTTCCAAAGGCCAAAACTCAATAGCTACAGGAAGGAGACCGTAACACTAAATATTATCATACTAAAACCAACATCAGAAGAAGGAGGAATAGGGTCTCTACCCTTAAAAATGACAGTAATGTATGGGTTAATGAGGAAAAGGATGTGGAGAATCTGGTATCTGATTTCTTTTACAGACTTTTTGCTGAAGAAACTAAAGATAGACCTTGATACCAAACGAGGCACTCCTGGCCGAGTATGCAGAAAGAAGACTGGGACGATGTACTGAATCCTATAAACAGTGAGGAAATAAAAGAAGCAATTTTTGCTATGGGAGGTACGAAGGCGCCAGGAGAAGATGGTTTTCAGTCAGTTTTCTTTCAGAGATGTTGGGATTTGGTGGGAAATAGAGTGTACCAGTCGATTAAGGATATGTGGCAGAATGTTGAGAAAATTAGGGGAGTAAATAAAACGCTCATTTCACTTATTCCTAAAGTTGAGGGGATTCAAAAAGTAAGTCAGTTTCGACCTATTTCTTTATGCAATGTGATTTATAAATGCATCTCAAAAATAATTGTAAGGAGAATGAAGAAGCTTATGCCCAAATTGATTTCCCCTTTTCAAGTTAGCTTTGTGCCTGGATGTCATATCCATGATAACATTATCATTGTTGAGTAGATGATGCATTCTATGAAAAGGAAGAAGGGAAAGAGAGGTTTCATGGTTATCAAGATTGATCTCGAAAAAGCATATGACAAAGCGAATTGGCAATTTTTGGAGAAAGCTCTGGTTGAATTAAACTGTCCTCAAGAGATAGAACTCTTTTTGAACGATCCCTTTGAATTTTAACTCCAAGTATGTATTTTTGCTTCTCCCATGTTTTTCATCTCAAAGTTCGATGACAACCATTCTTTAACGGCTAAAATCGAAACTAAGATATTTTCGGTCGGCAGTATGTCGTCTACATATAATAACAGCATTACAAAGTTATCATCAAACCGCTTGGTGTAGATGCAATGGTCTTCTTCAATCATCTTAAAATCATATGAGGTTGTCGCCTTGTGAAACCTCAAATACCACTGTCGGATGATTGTTTCAATCCATAAATGGACCTTCTGAGCTTACAAACTTTTCTCTCTGAACATTTCTTTACAAAACCTATCTGTTGTTCCATATAGATTTCTTCATCCAGGTCTCCATTTAGAAACGCAGTTTTCACATCCATTTGATGTAACTCCAGATCTAAACTGTTTACTATTGCCAGAATTAGCCTTATTGAATTAAAGCGTACAACAGGAGAGAAGGTGTCGTCGTAATCAAAACCTTCCTATTGTGTGTACCCCTTCGCTACCAGACGTGCCTTGTACTTGTCAATTGATCCATCTACTTTCCTTTTTATTTTGAGAACTCACCTGTTCCCAATGGCCTTTCAACCTTTTAGTAGATCAACTAGTTCCCAGACTTGATTCTTTCTCATTGAATCAATCTCTTTTTTCATTGTTTTCTTCCATTCATCTTCAGCAGGGCACAACAAGGCTTCTTGTACAGAATGTGGCTCATCATCTCCATCCGGAGTGACCATGAGTGCTTCCCCCTCTATTGGGAAGAGCCTCTTGGGTACATTTTCCCTGTCACTCCTTTTTGTAGAGACCTCTTGTTTCTTTCGATTCTTTCATCTCGGCCTTCATAAAGGTCTTTATGAGCTTTTTAACCATGTGGAGACCTCTTGTCTCTTTGGTTTCTTTCGTCTCGGCCTTTGTAAAGTCCTTTATAAGCTTTTTAATCTCACACTCAGATCGATATATTGAGATGATTGGGGATCATTAGATCGATCTGCACTACCTAGTTCTATCTCATAAAGAGATACTGTTCGAACTATGTCTCCCTGCCAGGAATTCCGTTTTAAAAATAAGGCATCCCTTGATTCAATTTTAGTTACTGTTCCATCTTCATTTTCACTTATGAAAATGTATCCTTTTGATTATTTTGAGTATCTTATAAAGATACATTTCTTTCCTCTATGGCCCAACTTCCCATACTTATGGGAATCATTATGAACATAAGCAGCCGACCCCAGGGTCTTAAGATACTTAAATCTGGCTTGCGTATCATCCATAACTCATAGGGTGTGGAAGTAACTACTTTTGAGGGTACACGGTTAAGTATAAAGGCTAAATAAAGCATCACCCCAAAGCGAAATTGGTAGGTTAGCTTGAGCCATCATCAATCTAACCATGTTTAGAAGAGTCATATTTCTTCTTTCGGACACTCAATTTTGTTGCTGAGTGCCAGGGATAGTTAGTTACCTAATTATCCCTTTTCCTTTACAGAGCTCTTTGAACTGATTAGAAAAGTATTCACGACCTCGGTCAGTATGAAATACTTTAATTTTACGTTCTATTTGATTCTCTACCTCATTTATATACTGTCTAAAACACTTTAGTGCTTCAGACTTATGTGAGATCAAATAAACATGACCATATCGTGAAAAGTCATCAGTAAAGGTAATGAAGTACCAAGCTCTGTGCCTTGCCCTCACACTCATAGGACCGTGTATATCAAAATGGACCAAATCCAATGGATTTTCAGGTCTGGTTCCTGAACCGAAAGTTTTCTAGTTGCCTTGCATCTTAACAACTTTCACACAAGGCTATTTACATGTTTGGAACTTCTCTAGTAAGCCTTCCTATGCTAGTTTAATCATTCGATTCTAACTTATGCACTCTAGTTAGCATACCAGATATTCATGCCAACTATTATATTGGAGGAATTAGCTTAACAGTCATGCAAGTCGAAATCACCAATAACATCCATAACAAAGAACTTTCTTGAAATGAAAGTTAAACCATAAAAAGGTTTCGTTATCATAAATGTCATCAACCTTGCCATGAAAGTTCACATCAAACCCATAATTCAAAGTATATAGTATAAAAACTGAATTCCGTCGAATGTCCTGTGTATGAAGCACATCATGTAAGATCAAGGTCTTTCCACCACACAGAGATAATCTATAGGTGCCTATATCTTTATCCTCGATCTTTGCATTATTGCCAACATAAGGCCATTTGCATTGATGCGGCAATCGACGGTAATCAACAAAGGACCTCCAATCCTTCGTTACATGATCTGTTGAGCCTGAGTCCAAAATATGTGAAGAAGATCTACGTTCAGTTAGAAAAGAGGTACTTGATACATAAGGATCGTGTGAATTCATATAATTCACCAGCACCTTTCCACAGTCATTTTGCCCAGGGTAATCCCTTGCGAAGTGACCCATCTTCTGGCAACACATAGTATTTGACCTTATTCAGATCAACTCTCTTTAGCCGCCTTAGATCCCTTCTTAAATTTTTCTTTGCCCTTTTGAATTTAGGGACATCCTTCTTGCCTTTTCCACAAAATTTCTTGCCCTTCTTAAAATTGGGCTTGAAATGGAAGGGCCTGCATTCTCAGTATTACAGGCATGCTTAGAAGACTTAAATGCCTCCAGGCGTTCATCCTCAAGCTCAAGGTGCTTCACAACATCATTAAAAGTGATGGTGTCACCGTTATGGGTTAAGCTGACTTTCATATGTTCTACACTATAGGAAAGTGACCTGATTACAGCCTGCACTTGCTGCTCATCAGTCAGTGTATGTCCAGCTTCCTGAAGCTCTCTAATCATGTTTGACATATCTTAAAGATGCTGCTTCACGGGTATATTACCCTGAAGCTTATACGTGTCAAACTTGATCGTCAACCTCCTAAGCTTAGTGGTCGAAGTTCCACCAAACTCATCTCTGAGAGCTGCCCACATGGCATATGCAATTGGACATTTTTCAAACTGACACATTAGGTCATTTAGCATTATTCTCAGTAGGGTAACTCTTACAATACTGTTCTCATTTTTCCATACTTGTATAACTCCAGCTTCAAGTTCCACCAAAAACGGTGGTCAGTGGCTGAAGGGCCTCTTGTTCCTCCAACATATACTGTACCTTACGGTGCCAGGTATCTCGGTTGTAACCGTTCAGCTCATCCCCTTTGTTCAATTCGGCAATAACACCTTTTGTTGCCATTTCCAAGTCTGAGGTGATGGGGTATTTTATCAACAAATGTTTTCTCATATAGTTGAGATTTTTTACAGATCATGTAGGACATCACAGTATACAATGTCTTATACTTATATTATTCTTGACAAGAAGATAATTTGATCACTAGATTTGCGATTAGGAGAATACATTTGTACCTCCCATCACACAAACACTAGTAACTACATTATTTTCTTTCAAGAATTTTATATAAGTACCTCTTGAATCGTCAAATTTTAGAAGTCTCGTTTTCTAAAAGCTCCCACTTATCAAAAGTGTTGCAAAGTGACAAATCATGTGAATAACAATGACGATTTCACAACAATTCACATAAACTAAACATGTCACATTTCACAATGCATTTAGTCATAATCATACACCAAGTCATGTTCTAAATATATTAACAAAACATAGACTGTAAACACAAATCTAAAGCACAACACATCTTTAGATATTCACAATACAATAATCGACTTTTATTTCCTCAGTCTTTTAAAGTATTAGTTATTGTTCAACGTAAGTTTCGTAGTTTTCTTTACTGTATCAACCCACAAGGTTTTGAATGTGAATGCGCTTACAGCGCTAATTACTGTACGACACTTCATCATGACATTCACATAGAATTCTGCAGTTTCATTATCAGTTTTGTTGTTAACATAGCTCCCACTTATGTCATATGTGTTTTTTTTAATTCTTAAATATGGTTGTTCTCATTGCATGCCATAGCGGGGAAGAATGGTTGATCATCCTCTTAATCACAGTCTTGAGGTCTTGAATTGAATAAGAACGAGTACTCAGGACCTGGGTCAAAATAGACCTCTTGAGGTTCCACTAGACCTTCCTTACGGTTTTGATTAGGATCCCCTTCTGGATCCTCCTCAGTGTCTTCCTCATGTTCTTATGAGAATCTTCCTCGAGATCCTCTTCAAACGATTTCATCTCAAAATCCTCTTCAAATTCTTATTTAGGATCCTTGTTATGAACATGTTCATTAACATATTCAATGCACACTGGTCCGTAAGACAATGTTTCAGTGCTATATGAGATTTATTGTGCCATAATTTTTCAAAAATATTGATTTGAAATTATTACATTGAAAGATTTTTAAAAAAAAATCTTTAGCTGAGCATTGATTTTCGTTAAAAACAGATCCTGAATTGCCTTACAAAATAGGCAAATTATATATCAAACTGAAGCTCTTGAATTTTAGGATTTTTAGGAACAAACTGTGTCTCATTTGGACTACGCACGCGCTCTCACACGCCTCGAGAAGATAAATTCTTGAAAAATTCGAAAATCTAGGACAAGCCCACTCTCGGTACTAGCTCGTGACGTCCACGCGCCGCCGTGGAGGCCTCCGTTCAAAACACGTTCCATGCCAAACTTCTCCACGCGCTGCGATGATTCCGGAGATGTAGTCTACATGTCGAAATGATTTGCCACGTGGCCTCACGCGCCACATGGCCTTTTTTAATTAATAAATTTTTTATTTTCTTTTTTATTTTTTATTTTTTCCCGGATTGGGCTTCTCTGGCGCAGGCCCCACCTTTTTTTTGTTTCCCGTAGATTGGGCCTCTCTGGCCCAATCCGCAAATCCCTTTTTTTTTTAATTTTCGTTTTGGGCCTCTTTGGCCCAGACCAAAAACAATTTTTTTTTATTTTTTTGTTGGATTGGGCTGGTCATGGCCCAATCTCTTTCTGGGTCGGGTTAACCTACCCGTTTCTGACCCGGTTCGCCACATCTAGCCGCCGCATAATTTTTTTTAAAAAATTTTCGTTTTTTTTAGGAGGGTTACTATTCATCCAATGCGTTTTTCGGCCATATCTTCGCCGTCCAACGTCCGTTTTTCGCGTTGTAGGTGTCCATTTCTTTGTTTCGATGAGATCTACACAATAGAAGCACTTTTGGAGCCTAATTCTTTCTCCTTTTCTGAAAAACATGATGGAACTCGCAAGTCATTTTTCTTCCGTAACTCCATCGTCCTATGTTCGTTTTTACGCGTTCTTGGTCTCCACGTTCTCATCTTGAAGAGATCTACACTATAGATATGTTTTCTAACACTAAAACGCATATTTTATGAGATCCCAGATTTGGATCTCCGTTTTCGGTTTTGTTTTCTTTCATTTCAATTTACAGAGGCATGCTACAAGATTTCTACTCACATATACACATAAAAATCACAGACATGCTTGAAATCTGAACCAAAAAATGAAACGGCATGCTATACAGGAAAGCTAGAAATATACGTACACATATATCTCAATTAAACATGCTTACGAAAATTCATGAACATTGGGTAATTGCCATAGAACATGTATGGTAAGCAAGAGATCATAGTAATGGATATACTTTAATCATACACTCAAATTTTCATGATTAAACTAGCAATAGTTCATATCTGTGCAGAAGAGAAATGCCTCAGGAACCTATAAGCTCTAATACCACTGAAGGATTTCAGGCGTACCTGGAGATGCCGAATTACGAATCTGCAGATACCCACGCGATCTCTGGATCACAAATTGTCTTGGACCCAAAGAACGATACTCACAGCAA
>JANTPZ010036243.1:0-17336 GCA_025593235.1 Vachellia pachyceras
TGATTCCTTGTTATAAGATAACTCATGTAGGATTAGATTGTTGGATACATCAAGGATTGATGAGTCAACCGAGTACGGTAGAGAAGGGAAATCTCGCAAGGATTTTCCATTCTTCTGCAATAGTATATCAATGTTTCTCAAAGCTTGTTGCTCCTTATCTTTCGGAAAGATGTTAACATCTAGGAATAAAAAAGTAAATATGTTGTTAGCGTGGAAAATATAATGCAATCGAATAATGCATCTGTGAAATTAAAATATGCTGGTTAACATACTTGAATTGGCATGATCTTGACGATGAATGTATAGTAGATCTTCTGATAGATGCTATGCACATTCACTCCACACATTGTCTGGACGTTGCAAGCAACAACATAAGAGCATTCTAACAAATAGGTTCTGCAGTGAATTTCCAGATGCCCATGAAGATGATTCCTTAATGGTGGTAATGTATTCATTATCATCGTCCAATAAACCACATGCGAAACATGTAGCTCTAAATGTGTCATGTACAATACCACAACCGTCTTGATTTCATCAAATGAACGGGGACCTGCTACTTTTGTTAGAAGGATCCGAAGGTAGTATAACTCACCAGATGTTGGTGATGTATGGCCGATCCTCCCAACTGCAAAACCCTTTGTCTTCTTTTCCATAACCTATTGGACATTTGGTAAACATAATGGTTAGAAAATTCTTGATACGTCAATGTACGAGCAAATGGATCTGCGTTATTTATTTTCATCCATGCAAGGAACTGTGATTCACAGACTCTTGGCTTATCCAACAGCTCAGCTACATCAACATTGTTATCATAGATGACATATTGTTGATTAGGAAGATGGAAACTTAATCTTTCAACATAAACAACTAAATTTTATAGAATAGAAGTGACCAACAGATTACAATCAATACAAATATCTGATTTGAAACCTCACTTAAATAGACATGGCCATTTAAGCTTTTAGGCACAACCAAATTATCAGTGCATCGTCTTTAGTCTGAATCTGGGCTATTATGTTGTTGTTTCATAAACGAAATGCATCTTACCATTTGAGTATATCAAATATGACGAGTGATTTTAGTGGAGATTTTCATCAAGTATCCTATGCTTGAAGCTCATAAAATGGAATCATATATGCTGCAAACTTTTTTCCCATTATCTTTATTTTATTTGCGTTTCTGTAACCACCTTTAATTATACATATGGAAAACAAATATCTTATTTGAAACCTCACTTAAATAACTCAAGTTACAAAATTGTTGAAATGTAATAATAATTACATATAAACATATATGTGGCTTTGGTATAAAGTAGATATGTTGTCAAAAAGTGTTATCATTATTGTCTACAATATTTTGTGTCATTAAAGGAGAATACTACTATTACTCATGGAAACAAAGAAAAATGCACACGAAACATGTTCAGGAGTAAACAGAAGAAATTTGGCTTACATATATCGATGAACAGAACATTGCTGTGACAAATAGATTGAATCAGGTTCTGCTTAATCTGTTTTCCTTTTTTTTCAATGAATTGGGTTGATAAGGGAGGATAGACGGCTTCAAGAAATATCATGCTTTGTTGTGCTACATAAAACCTCTAATTCATAGTAGCTTAAAAAATACGTACAGACAATAATTTCACCCTGAAGCAATGGTGTTCAAACAACTTCCCCAGGATAAGGAGTAACTTCAAAACGTGTATAAGGTCAGTTTTTTATGCCTGCTTCTGTAAAGTTCTATTCTTAAAACCATTGTTAAGTTGTTACTCTTTGACATTGTGCGATGGATTTCTTTTGGGTGCCTATAATATTATGTGTCATTAAAGGAGAATACTACTATTACTCATTGAAAGAAAGAAAAATGCACACGAAACATGTTAAGGAGTAAACAGAAGATAATTGGCTTATCATATATCCATGAATAGAACATCACTGTGACAAATAGATTGAATCAGGTGAGGACTATAATGCTGTGTGTAATAATCAATTGGGATGATCCTTTTAATGCTATGCCAACACAAGAGAATTTACTTAGTTCTGTCCATTAAGGAATATGGTCAGAAGATAGATAGGACAGAGGAATTAATCGGGAATATATCTGGAAGTAAAAAATGATGTATATTTGAATTTATGCATGAATATATACATATCTGCAAAGATGATAATGACATAAAAGACTGATGTTTTAGTGATGGTTGGCAAACCAGGTAAGGTGGTTTGAGTATTGGTAATATCCTTCAATACACATACCTTGGTTTTCTTATTCCCTCTTTTCAAGTTGCTGGTGGACATAATTGGGGAATTTTGAGTGAAGTGCTGTGAACAATTAGTAAGGTTTGATGAGTTCTCCATGCTTATGGTTTTTAAGAGGAATGGCTTTCACAGTTGAGCTTTGTTATTCCCCATGCCTTCATCATATATAATACTTAGCTGCTACACATATTCAATAGAAATCAGCAATGAGGTACCATGTATTGCTGCACGGAATGAACAAATATTTTCTTGGACACTTGCTTCGTAGTGTGTACAAAAATGTATGAGAAAAGCAATGATACATTTGGAGTTGAGAAGAAACTTGCGGCAAATAGTATCATGGCAGCAAATAATAAAGTGGATGCAATAGAATGCTATACTTCTTAGGAAGAATGCAAGTATTCTTACAAGAATGTATCTGTTGAAGTGGTACGTAGGAAGAGATGACTTGTTATGTTGTAAGGAAATATAGGTGGAGTAGTGATAGGAAGTTGCATACAGTGAACCTCTGATTGTGTTAGAAATAAATAGAACTAAGAGATGGAGTTGTTGTGTTGGGTAGAAATAGTGGTCAAGTTATATATAGGTAGGATGTAGTTTAACTGGTCAAGGGGCCCACAACACATCGGTAGAAAACCTTTTTTACTTGCTGTAGATATGATATAATGCTATAAATATATAAATACCTTCATTTAAAAAGTATAATTTATGGACTTTCTGTAAATATTATATCATTGAATGGATACTGTTTTATCTAACTAAAATGTGAGATGTCAAGTATTAACACCTGCCAGAGAAGATTTAGAAGACCTTCAGCGTTCCATTGCATATACTGACTGGCTAATTTTGAGTGAATTTGACGAGTTCTCCATGCTTGAGTTAAAAGGAATGGCTTTCACAGTTGAGCTCTGTTGTTTCCCATGCCTTCATCATATATAATACTTAGCTGCTACAAACATTCAACAGAAATCAGCAATGAGGTACCATGTGAAATGACATTGCTGCATAAAATGCACAAATATTTTACTGGGCACTTGCTTCATATTGTGTACAAAAATGTTTGAGACAAGCAATGATACCTTTACATTTGAGAAGAAACTTGTGCCCAACAGTATCATGGCAGCAAATGATTAAGTGGATGCAATAATGCACTACGCCTATTAGGAAGCACGCAAGTACTCTTACAAGAATGTATCTGTTGAAGTGGTACACAGGAATAGAGTTGTTTGTTGTAAGGAAATATAGGTGGAGTGCTTTTGGGAAGTTACATAGGGTGGACTTCTATTTGCGTAAGAAATAGAGAGAAGCAAGAGATTGAGTTGTTGTGTTTGGTAGGAATTGTGGTCAAATTATATATAGGTAGGATGTAGTTTAACTGGTTAAGGGGCCCACAACAAATTGGTAGAAATACTTTTTAACATGCTGTAAATATGAGATAATGCTGTAAATATATAAATACCTACATTAAAAAAGTATAATTATTGGACAGCACCTGAGGAATATTTCTATTCAAGTTTTCGTTGTATGTTTCAGACATGGGACTCATATCCTCAAAAGAGAATTCCGTGAAGGCAAGGCTTGGTGTGACTCCTTCAGCACATAATATATCCACATCATAAGGTTCATACTCATTGCTTGATATTTCTATTGCCTGCATCATATTAACATCATACACTACATTTTTTTCCAACAACAAAGGCAAGCAAATAGCTTAAGCGTCCATTCGAAGGGAAAAAACAGAGAGGGAATCATCAAATTTGATCACGTATATAATCAAGTAAGATCCCAATCATTCATGATGGATATCACTCAAAAGGTCACATCATGTATGCTTAGTTATATAGATAGTACAATCTATATTACGAAAATACAAGAAAAAGCACTTCTTCCTTAGAAGCAATTTCAATTCCATAGAACAGCAAGACTACAACTATAGAGACCATGTTTCTCATCTTCAAAATGTTGTGAAAATACACAATATTAGGTGTTGACATGACAAATTGTGTTATGTGACTCAATTTAGCATCTATTATTTGATGGCAAAGCCTGCTTTAAGTTAAATATTCTTGCGTAGCTATATCACATTATTCTTTTAGAGTAGTATGCACTGCAAATTTCCATTGGCTCCTCATTAGCAACCACCTCATCATGTAATTGTATGCTATGAAAAATAAACAACCCATCAGATAATTGATTCTAATTGGCCAATCACCATGAGACTATGAGAATCGAAAAATTATTTCATTACTTCTGGTATGCTGAAATATATTTTAACCCACCAGCACTTGAAGTTCTTTACAATGAAACCCAAAGGCTGAAAATTTCAACAAAACCTTAACAATAGATGGAAATTATTCCAGACCACATGAAATTTTGCTAGCATTAAGACAAGAATCATGTTTCCTCAGTCATGAACAAACAACCATAATTCATATTGGATATATCCGCATTAATGTAGCACCTTCAGAGTCATCATCCTGGATCACATTAAGGGAACGTATATTTCAGCATTAACATGGGTAATTGTATAAGAAAGAAAAAGTATTTACAAGATATGGAGCTGAAGAAGGCACAACGTACCTGTGACTCCTGTGCAGGCCACAATTTTGGGTTAAGTAACCAAGTTTTAACATCATCGGTTCATGCAAAACATCATCATAATCGTTAATTAAATGCTCATACAAACAATATCTAATTTGAATTGGAGTTTGTGATTCTGTTGTGTGACAAATGGGCCAATATTAGTGGAACAATTCATATTCTAAGAGAGGAGATCGTAACACTTCAAACCAATACAGTAGGTAATCTCCTTTTTCAGCAAAGCAACCTAACTTCTATCGAAATGAAATTTATCCCGGCAATTAAAGTTACACCAAAACGACGAAGACATAATCCAGACAACAATTATAACAATGGATACAAATATAAAATGGAACTACATGTAACAAAAGTTGATTGGAAAAATAACAACGGATCAAGTAAACTTGGGAACATCACGAAATTTTACTACTTGAGATAGTTATAAACATGATGATTTATTTCTTCTCCTGCTTGATGACTTTTATAAGCTTCTCCTGATGCATTGTGGTGCTCGATGACTAAGAGTTCATGAGATCCTCTGTAACAGAGTCAAGTCTCTTGCCGGTGTTTTTCCTTTTTCCTTTGCCCGTCTTCAGTGTTGTGTAGTCTGGTAGCTGGGATATAGGAACATCATCTGGATCTAAATTAATTGTAGTTGATGAAGGTGCACCAGATGAGGCATTGCCATGATCTGGAAGGACTTGATCTTGAATTGTATTATAAGAACTCTGCATAAAAGGTAAGTCTGTATATTAACATGTGATTGTTTAAAACGTCAATGAGGAAGAAAAATACAAAACAAATGACCAAGCTCAGGAATACATGTGTACCTGATCTACATGGTTTGCAGGAACATTATCACCCTACAAATGAGTTTAATTTACGCTTAATAAGTGTGGCATGCAAGAAAACAAAATAATTTTTTCATTAAAGTTTAATTATATAGTAACCTCAGCAGAAGCTTCAGTAAATTGATCCATGAGATCGTCACAAACAGCATAATGAACCACACTAATGCTTGCATTGGGATGCCTTGAGTTGTAGTCATTGCGCTTAAGCTTAAGGATAACTCTCTTCCCAACAACACGGTCCAGCTCATCAAGAATATCATATTCACATTTTTTCTATCAATTATGTGATATACAGTTAAATATTCAATATTATTGAATAATAAAGGCTGAAAAAAATTTATAAGTTTTTCCAGTATTACCTCTTTAAGGATGGCCTTCAATTCAGGGGCTGATTTCTGAATCAGTTGGACTGCATGCTTATCCCAAAATAACACTGATACACTCCACTGTCATCAACAACAATGTAATGCAGCTTAAACCTGCATGAAATTAAATAAATAAATCATTATTAGCACCAAAAAACTTATATTTGATGAGTATATGAAGCAAGGACATATACTTTGGCTCAATGGAAACTGGTTTTTTCTTGCAAATAGGGCACGTCATTATTCCATTTTCTTCCTTGATCTTTGCTGCACACTTGCCACACCCATCGTAAGTCCAACCATGAGTTGTCTCTAGATTTTGGATCTCACATATGATGCAAAAACCATCACCCTACATTTTTTATATAGTCCATGCCATTTAGTAAATTCATTGCCATATGTAAATTAATTTAAAGCATGGAATTATGAAGTGAAAAAGATAATGTAAAATAAAGGTTATAAATAATAAGTGGTTTCTAACAATCTTTTGATTGGGAATGCTAGATATAGGTATGCGGTTCTCTGTCAGCATCATTGATAAGGCTGATTATTGGCTTGAATACGAAGGGACTTGTTGGCTAACTGTAGTCAAAATGGGTGATAATCCCTCCCTACGGCTGCAATTAATTTAGCAAATTGATTGAGAAGTCTTCCAAATAAGTATGTCATATACATAAGTTTAGTTATTGAAACTGTGTACCTGTCAATGAAATCCTTAACCTCTTTGATGGGGAGGTTAAAAAAGACCCTTGTAGCATTGTAGGAGTTGCATATTTGTGCCAAACCTGAAATGACGTGAAGGATAACTCGAAATAACAATTGAATATGGGGTAAGGAAATATTGGTTGTCAATGTTTTTGGTTGTTACTGAAGTACTGAAATAGACAATGAAGTATGGAAAAGTTACCAGATTCAGAGAAACCAATTCTGGCCAGATTTAATACTATGACCAAGGGCACATCCATATCCATATTTTGCAAATAGCTAATGTAAGCATTTGTTGAGCACTCATCAAAGAGTATACATTCGATGTCATTATCCCTTGGTTAACATAAAGTATCAAACTCAACGTATGGAAAGATGATATAGATGAAAAAACATCAATAAAATGTATTGAATGTTTGAGGTCGTACGGGTACTTACTCATTATCTATCAAAAGCATTCTAAGTTTATGCTTTGTTTCATTATCCCTACGATATTCCTCCAGTGGGCCAACTGACTTGACATAGGCAATTACATCTGCGAAAAGTATTTAAAACTATTAAAAGTGTTAAAGTATTGGTATAAATAATAAAGATAAACATTTATACGTGAGAAGAATCTTACCAATTAGGTAATCAACATGTCTCGTTTCAGTTGTCTTTAAAATATCAACAACCGGAAAAAAAGAGTAAGAATAAGAAGGTATAGGTCCATTATCTTCCATGATGTAGGTATGTGGTGTAAATGTAAGTTTATGCCGATGATTCGTCGCCTTATACTGATAGATATTAGGAGTCACAACAAAGTTGGCAATGAAGTATATGCGGCCTTCAACAGCTGTTTGTCAAAATTTATCATGCAACTTCTTGTTTAAAACAGTAGCTTGAATCTTAGTTCCCTGTTTAAGAAAGTCATTGTTTAAGGTGAATGGAAATATGAAGAATGAATAAAGATATTATAAGGCAATACTGAAAATTGATACACGACCGTTGGAGGTGAACAAACAAGAGGGAGGAAAATACATGTTAAAATATCAATTTGGAATTTAGAAAAGCATAATATATTCAATCAGCTTATGGAAAGCAAATGACATAATATCAAAGATGAACAGTAAACCTCCTCATCAATAAGAACCATTGAGATTGCAAAAAGATCTGTAGGAGTAGATTTAGGAAAAACGTTCCATTTGTTGGAAACTCTGACCAATAATTTCCATCTATCCATTCCATCATGTATTTCCTTAAGCAAAGAATGTGTTGTCATTGTAATCTTTGTCTGATAGCAGATAGAAGAATTCAGACAAGGGAGTGGAGAAAATTAAGGTATCAAATATTGGATAGAGAAGCTGGAGTTACTTGACGGTATATTTATATATGGATGGAGGGTAGATGAGACAAAAATGGATGGGCATGTAGAATCATAACATACTGATGATGTCCCATAGTTTCTGGTTATTAGTCATTTCGTGTAAATTTTTCCATTTCCATGTAAAATTTCCTTTTTTTTTTGTAAAATTGGGAGAGTAACAAAATTTAGGTTGCAGGTGACTAATAAACCATGTATGAATACAGTGAATAGTAAATAGTAATGATAACCGATAAATTGGAATAGCATAACAGAAGAATCAAGGAAATGTGAATCCATGTAAAGGTGTGAGTGGCTTTGCAGAAAAATGTAATATAGGAGATGGCAAAGGTAAAACATGAAAACTATAATGTTGACAATGGCAAAGATAAAAGCTGACGCTAACCTGTAACCTTTTATGCAAAGGCTAAAACCTGTGATACCTGTAATTTTGACCATGGCAAAGTTGAAAGCTGACGTTATACAGTAATTTTGACCATTGCAAAGGCTAAACACTGGTGATGCCTCATATACAGAGGTAGCCTTGATTTCTGATGCTGTTACTGCCAAGCTTGGTGAAGAGTGCAAAACCTGTCATTTAAAGCGTATTACGCATTTAAAGCTGACGTTAGCCTTTAACCTTTTATGCAGAGGCTAAAACCTGTGAAAACTGCAAATTTGCATTTGCTCCTCGTCAGCAACCACCTCACCAAGTAATTGTATGCTAGGAAAAATGAACAACCCATCAGATAATTGATTCTAATTGACCAATCAACATGAGACTATGAGAATCGAAAAAATATTTCATTACTTATGGAATGCTGAAACATATTGGCTGGCGCCTACTTTTAAAAAAAAAAAGAAGACATAAAACAATAGTTCAGAAAAGCTCTGAACCTAGCATTAATACCATCCCCTTTGACATTGACTTTACCAAAAAAAAGGTATCTGTTATGGTTTGAAGATGCATAGAGACAAATGTATATTAGTGTAAAGTGTATGGCCCTAATTGTTGCAAAGAATCAGTTGCTACCGGAAAAGGCTGACCTTCTTGTGTGCGATGCTACATATTGCATAGAGAGAAGAGAAGTGTAGAGTGCCAAAGCTGGCATGAATATCATACATTTTGACAATCCGGACAAAAAAAGGGTGTTTACCAGGGTTTTAACATACACAAAGACAAATATATCTGCGCAATGCTACATATTGCATGAAATAAGTAAGACCTTCCTTATAATGTTGTAAAGAAAATGGATTATATACTTGCAATAAAACATTTGATATGGGAAATAGCCAAGTCGAAACTTGACAGGCATAATAGGACGAAAACAAGCAAAGACTAAACAATTGCTGCATGTGAACCAAGAAACTTAACTTGTAAAAGCACCCCTGGAAGATGTATTGTATATTCTCCATGCTTTGATTTGCATGATAAAAGTAACCGGTCATTACAGTATTACACAAAAATGGGCTGCTATGAAGAGTAAACTTTTATAAAGGATCAAGGTTAATTGCTTGGGTTGCTAAATACATTGTGTCTATTACCTTTACTGATGTACCATGAAGTAAAGGGAATAGAGACAATGTATTATTGTGCTATCCTAGGCGTCTATGATTAATGAGGAAATAATCATTAAATATAACAACGCATGAGTCAAGATTGGTTAGAAATGTTCACAATGCCAATAGAAGTGAGGAGTGCCAAACTTGTCATGCAAAGTCTATTCTCCAATGTATCTGCATAATGCTAGTATTGCATAAAGACAAGAGAGGTGTAGAGCGCCAAACCTGGCATTAACATCTTCCACTTTGGCATTAACTTTACAAAACAAAAGGTGTTTGCTCTGGTGTAAAGCTGCATAGAGACAAATGTAACTGGATAATGCTACACATTGAATGAAATATGCAGGATTTACATTGTAGCTATGTAAACTAAATGGATGAGAAACATTTACTTCATTCATAAAAGAATGTGACCTTTTAACCAAAAAGAATAAATAAAAGAATTTGACCTGCAAATAGTATTCTGCTATGTATCTGCACATTGCTACATATTTTCCTTCAGACAAGAGAAGTGTAGAGAGCCAAAGCTGGCATGAATATCATCCTTTTTGACAATCAGGACAATACAAGGTGTTTGAACTGTTTTCAAGATGCTTAGAGAAAAATGTAACTGGTTAATGCCTCTACACATTGCATGAAATAAGCAAGACACTCCTCATAGTGTTGTAAAGTAAATGGACGATAAACATTTCCCTGAAACATGAAAGTAGTGGACCTGCTTTTAACATATTTTGGAGTGCATAACGTGTACGGGAAAATCAGTTGATAGGGGAAAAGAATTTGACCTGCTCTTAAAAGAATTTGATTAGCTTGTATACCTGTATATTAGTGTAAAGTGTATGGCCATAATTGTTGCAAAAAATCAGTTGCTACCGGAAAAGGCTGACCTTCTTGTGCAGTAGCTTGGATGTCCGAACGTGTTGTCCATTTCAATGGACCAACGTAGAGAGGTTGTGTCAACAGACCTTATACCTTGCTACTACACGTTCACCCACGAGAGTTCAAACCACCCTGAAAAAGGAATGGGCGATCGGATTTCAGCAAAGATAAAAGCATCCCTCCCTATCTGCTCAATGCCAGAATTTGCACATAGAAAGTAAGCTTCTCCTTACAGTCTTGTAAAGTGGATGGCCGATATATTCTTGCAAGGAAACTTATCTTTGCTGTCTATTTAACATTCCCACCGCAGAGGGTAGCAATAATAGAACTTGTAGCTTACTCCTGCATGTTGAATTTCCAGCTGGCAAAACCAGAAGAGAACAGAAATGGTCGAGTTTTTTTTCAGAAAAATAAGATAATTGTGGTTTCGACATGTCAGAATGAAGGATAGAAGCAGATAGATAGGTGGCACGGAGAATTGGAAGGAACCAACATGAAGCAAACAATGAAATCGACGGTAATGAGCTGGCAATCATGGGCAACTATTAGATATGATGCAACTCCAACATGAGAGAAAGGAATTGACCATTGTTCAAGGCATGAGGTTTAGCCAACTGATGAAGCAGTCAACGGATTGTTTGAACATGAAACATTAGCATCAGAATGGGAAAGCATCTGCGTAGCGAAAAATTGAAGGAAGGGGAGAGGGCAGGCAACACGTAACCTTGTGAATAGAGGATGAAGCAGACAACCTTTCTGCTTTTTTTAGCACTTCTAGCACGAGAATGGGCAAGTAGGAGCTATGGAAACGAAGGTGTTGCTACGTAGTTGATTGCTGTCTTTTTGGCAGTCAACAGGAGCATGGTACATATAAGCACGGGGCGCGAGGAAGTAGCATACAGAAATGACGAATGACGGGACAGGATTAGGTGAAAGAAGTGCAAGTAAACTAACTGAATACAAGACGAGGCTTCAAATTGGTTGGGAGAGAATTACGAAGGCAAAACTAATATTTCGATTTCAATGGAACTTTAACTTCTGATTACATTTTTGGTTCATATACAGCACGAGATGGATCGCACAAGTGCACACCGATGAGATATATAGGAAACACAATATGAGTTAACATTGTACTGGGCTCTATCTTCTCTTGAGAGAAAAATGGTTGACTAAGAAAATATAAGTTTTAATGAATATTTAATCCTTTAAGTTTATTTTTGGTGTTAGTTCATCAAGATTAAAATTAGATCATTTAACCATTCGAAAATTTTAAATCACCATTTTTAAACTTAATGGATTAAGATAAAAATAAAATTAAACTTGTGAGACCAAAGATTTAATTTTTTCTCAAAGTATAAAATCCTTATACCGGCTTATGTTGGGTGATTGACTCCAAATATATAGTTAATTCAAATTTATCTCAATATTGTGAGATGAGTGAAATAATGTTTTTGTGTTTTAATTTAAAAAAAATTAGTATAAGGATGCATGTATTACTTGCAAGCATTATTATAATTCTATGCAAGCCACACTAAAACTTCGGTTTAGCTTTTTATTCAAAAACAGGACGAGATTGAGAGCACAAGTACAAACTGAGTACATATGTTCCAAACAATGAGTTTGTGAAGTGCATTGGACAATAATAAAGAGAAATAGTGGGTGGTCCCTATTTCACTAATATCGAAATATCGTTTGAGTCGCTTGGAGTAATAATTACGAACAATATATCATTTAGTTAAACAACTACGAAGGAAGTACTTCATTATAACGCTACGAATTTTCTCTTGCATTAGCTAGAGTGAGTCTCGTTTTTTTCTTAACATATACAAAGTGGAATAGTTCTTAGAATCGGCGTGCCAAATCATGGTAAAAAAGCATACAGTACAAAGTGCAGTACTTTTTAGAAAGCACCGTATCGGATGGCGCTGGAGGATCGTAATAGTAAAAATGACTCATGAATGCGTGCAAACTTGCACGGAGGGAATAAGAAAATCAAGACATATGTACTGATTAACACCTTCCTAAAACACATCATCCCAAACCAATCAAAATAAGTTAACTTGTACGCTGACAGATAATGCATGCAAATTACACTGGTGTTACAAGTACTACATAGCACGACAAAAAAGTGATTCCAAATCAAAATATAGTCTGATGACCCAGATAACAAAGCGATTCCAAATCTAAATACAGTCTACATCCCATGCAGTTGCTCCTTCAATGTTTGGACCTCTTCTGCACAGGGTCAAATAACACCCTGTTTGCATCATGGAAGGACGTAACCGTAGGACAACCTATATTGAATGTAGTTGCATGTGGGTATGAAATAAGTGCAACAACAATGATGTAGTTAAAAGGATGTCCATCACATTAAAGAATCGATTTATGACCGGAAACTTTACAAATACCTGTCTCATCTGGGAAAGCACTAAGAACATTTTGGACAACCACGAATGGCATGGACTCATGACCAAAGGCATCAAACCTGTCCTTGATACAATCAACCCATGAACCTCGTAAGAATACAACTACATGGTCTTTCGCCCTACCACAAGAATATTCATTTGGTATTCAGCAGTCATGTAAAATGACAAGAAAGCCTGTTTAAGTATATGAAGACATTTCACTTACCATGGTGTTCGCTTCAAGTGGGTCTCCATGACAAGAAGGAGCTCCTTTTCCATGAAACCATTAAACTTGTAAATACTCACGTTGCTGATGTACTTGACATACCCACAAACATCTAGCATCATAAAAAAAATCATAAAAAATGAAAGGCAATGATTTTGCACAATTAAAAATCAACCTAAGGTTTGTGCACAAACTTATAAACATAACTCAAGGAAATAAAAAAACACAAATGTTTTAACAGAAACTATTACCAAACAGGTTATGATCGTCAACAAGATTCCACGATATGTCAGACACCAACTTAAGGTTGAAAAAGTTACGTTTTAACATAACACTAGACTCGGATATACTGGAAGAGGCAATGATCTCCAAGTGATAGAGTTCATGTATATAATAGCCACAATCCCACATAAGGAAGCCCGCTATATCGTACGTTGTGCGTTCACGTATTAGCCATAGATGCCTCTGAGCCACATCATCAGTGTCCAAGGATGCAATGATTCGTGTACCCTAAATAAGGATGAAAACGAATACCAAACATTGTTCTATTTTTCTAACATGAAAAAATAAATAGCTTTCTCAATACGAAGTGAATAGCCAACTTACTTGAATATCTCTCAACAAAAGATCTACAGATAACACTACTTTCACCATTTTGGAATCTTTGCCTACAGGAATAACACGATCGTCAAAAATAATCCTATCAACTGCAAATGTGATACTATCTGGGAAAAGACCAGGACATATGCTAGCAAAGGAGGATGGATGAGACTGCTTCATAGTGGTTAACGTGTTGGATAATAGGCGGGTGCAAGGTGAAGCGGTTGAGGTAAGAGGCCAAAGAATGTGAACAGTGGAGTAATCCGTATATATAGGCGTCATGATGCCTCTCGCAGACCCAACCTATCGGCGTCGGTGCGCTATGGTCATTTCCCATTGCTCCTCAATTTGTCTTTTACCAAACCGCAATTTCTAAGGTTATTCGTTTGATTGAGGCAACCAAAAAAAATAGTTTGACAATGCCTAACTTGCTGAGTCATCCTTTTAAAAAGCAAAAGTATTCCGTCCATTGTGCTTTACAATTTGAAAAGTCCTTCTTGCATATTTTTGCTTGCTCATCTTTTTGTCTTTTAGCCACTCACATGTTCTTTGGTAGGTTTCGTCTACTGGTCATCATTTTAAAAAGCAAAACGTAGTCAGCACAAAACACTTTTCTTTTTCTCTTTTAGCCACTAACATGTCAGCGTCTTCTATAGGTTAAGGTAAGCGAAGTTATTTTTTTTAATGCAAAATACCTAGTCAACAAAACGGAGCAAAACCGAAACACACAGAGCCCAACATAAGCCACAGGACCAAGCTGGAAAATCCCTTATGAACAGTGATCTGTGCCTAGAGCCACTGTTGAGGCGTGAAGTGAGGAGCTGCTTGGTGGAACAGTTTTTTATATATAGGTTGATTAAGGGGGTAACACCCCTTTCCACCACCATCTGATAAACGGAAGGAGGGAGTTGATCAAAATAACAAAAGTTTCTATAAAAATCATGAGTCATTTTGGCTAAATTATATGTCAAGATGTTGCCATCCCTTGGTACTTGTTGAAACACAATGTACTAACTATTAACTATGATGTTCCAAGCTTCATCCACGATATCCTTAAAGGGGTGTCCAGTATCACAACCTTGAGTCACTAAATTAATAGCCTCAATACAATCCGTGTTGACTCTGACATTTTTGAAACCATGATTTCAACATAATTGCAGCCCATGAATGTGCAATGAGCTCTGCGATAGCTGGAGGAATAGAATATAGTTTATAGCTGAATCCACATATCCACCGATTATTAGCATCGCGAAGAACACCACCATATCCAATTCTTCCTGAGCCGAACACCGATCCATCCACCTCTAGCTTGCAAAAACCTTACCTTCCCGATATGTCTTCCTGCAAAACAATGCAATGCCGAATAGAAAGCACAATGAGATAGGATATATTGGTCCCAACATGCCCGGAATAAGGTAGATTGAGCACTTAGTAAGGTTCAAATGGCCTTCCCGTTTGGGCAACCAAAAGCCATTCCTGCGCTTACCGAGATAAAATTCCTCTCACATATTTACCTCGGAATCTGTGTCCGTTCTTCCAACGGCCTATCCAAACACTATGAATTTCAAAAGCCCAAAAAAGTCATGTCAATTTGTAAAGGGATGTGTTGAGCAGAGGATATGGATTTAAAATTTTGAAAGTCACGTCAATCATCACGTAAAATACAAGTGTCACTTGCAAGTGAAAATACAACGTTTTACATATTGGCTCACTTGTAATGCGGGAATGATGATATTTGTAGAGCTATTTATCATTTCAATAATAACATTTGTTAATATATTTTATAAGTTCCACATTTCAATAACAATATTTACTACTACATTTCACTTGTGAAAATGTAGTAGCAAACAATGTTATTGAATACTTTTACAAATATTATCATTTGTGTTATAAATATAACACTAGAGAGAGGTCCTAAAGAGAGTTATGCTCATAGGGACGTACGTATAGATTAGAAAAGGGTGGGCCGCAAGAAACCTTATAGAGAGAGATAAGATCAAAGCGCTAGCACACTGGTGGAGTTGGGTGGTTTTTCATGTGGATACTAGTAGATGAGGCCAATCAATAGTGTCGGCTCTTAGAGATTGAGAAACGTGAACAAAAAAGATATTACTCTATCTACTTGGTCTTAATGCCTTCAATAGTCCTCTATCGGGATTAGAAATTTTGAATCAATTATTCCACTGTGTATATGTTCAAATCCCCACAATCTTTCCCAAGTTCTACACTTAATTTAACGCTTCCAAGTATCAATTAAATGAAGAAAACATCTAAATGGTAATCAAGTATTAAGAAGCATCAAGCAAAGAGTAAATAAACACGGAAATCATTAATCACAATAGGAGATGAGAAATTAAGTTTTAATCCATACAAGGATTCAACATAATCCAAGAATGTCAAATTTAGCTACTTGTTATCAGTTTTATTAGCCACAAGCAGCAAACACAAATGAAAATTATAGCCATATCAAATTATAAGTGAAAAAAACAGAGAGAGAAGTTGTAGAAAAACCAAGAGAATGGGACTCCAATTCTAATCCAAACCTTGATTTTTTGCTCCAAACTCTTGTGTTTTTGGAGGGGAGGGGAGGAAAATACTAATCTCCTTTCATTCGATTCTTATTTGGGAATTCCTTATTTTCAACGGTGCAAGCAAGTCAAGGCAAAACCATTTTGAAGTCCCTAAAAACCATCTCGAAATCTATAAAAACCATCTTGAAATCCATAAAAACCATTTTGAAATCTGTAAATTCTTTTTGGATTTTATAAATTCTTCTCGGAATCTGTAAACCCACTTCTTCCAACAAATTCCCAAACACACACTTAAAATTTTGGAGGGAAGCCCAAATCTACATTTCCCTCCCAATATTTATGATCCTTGGCCCTTTTCTGCCATTATTTCTAATCCTTGGTTGCTATTTCTTTAATTATGCAAGTCTTTTTCCTCTTTAGATATACAGCAAATCAGATGCAAATAAAATGTAATACCAAGTACTTAAAATAATGAGATACTCAGGGAATCTAAGAAGTGATTAAATAAGTGAAATTAACAATGGATCCATATACAAAGCTAAGAGACATTAATATTCTTTTTTTTACAAAATAGTTTAGATGAGTTGGATTCTAGAAGTTTAATAAGGTCCTCGCATGCCTCAAAACTCGGTGAATACTTATAGAAGTATTTACAGATCATCCATCAACAAAATCATTACATCAGTAATAGAATTTTAAACTCATAACTTTATGAGCCGAGTCAATCTCTTTAACCAACATTTGTTCACTACTTTTGTGCTTTTATGTGTTGGTTTAGAGCTTCTTTGGATGTCATTTTGAAAATAGATTTTATAAATTTCGAGGCAAAACCTAGATTTTGGAAAATAGCTTTTACAAATTTCAAGGCAAAACCTAGGTTTTGAAAAGTGATTTATGTTTGAGAAATTATTAGCTTTTACGGATTCCGAGGTAAAAAAGTGGGTATGAAAGAGAAAGAATAAAAAGAAGGAAAGAAGAAAGAGAAGAAACAAAAAGTAGGAAAGAGAAAAGAGAAAGAAAGAAAAAGTAGGAAA
>JANTPZ010036244.1:0-12771 GCA_025593235.1 Vachellia pachyceras
TCGCGGCGTAATTTCCCAGAGCTGCTTTTCTTCTATATTTGCGGAATTCCTGAAATCAAATAGCAAATATGGGCAGTATCATTTGCTCATGATGCAATGTAGGCACAATAAATCATTATTCATGGCATATGACCCCAAAATTATACTGATCCAAGTCAACAACTCCTAATACCAATTTAAGCATAAAAGGGTCATGTATGGACTAAATTTGATTCTAAAACTCTGGAAATTCCAACAGAAAACTAATACTAACATGGCTACATCAAAACCCAGAATGCCTTTGCCTCACAGAGCAAAGTATTTTCCTCAATCAAAGTGCCATGATCAAGTCCAAACTCGCAGGAGTCCAGAGCAAACATGAGCTTATACAACAACTTAGCTTAATGATTCAACTCCTAAATGAAGAAGTCTCTCCTTCGGGTGGAACAAACCAAGACCCATCAACATTTAACTCTCCAGCACCAGACTCTGATGAAGAGGAAGAGTTTCCTGTTGTTCATCTTGAAGAAGACAGCTAGAATCATTGCGGAATCTTTACTGTTGTAGACACTCTGCTCTTAAACAAATTCCTAATCCTGCACCAAACACTGTACTGTCAGAAGAATATAATATTTAGTTTTGAGAGTGTCAGGAGAATAATGTCGCAGAAACATAATAATGTTAGTAGGGGAATAATGTCAGCAGAAATATAATAACTTTGGCACAATATTCCGCACTGCTACAGTATAGGTCATCAACAAGTTCCCGGTTGACATGTACAGTGACCTTCTAAAACTCTATATAAGTGGAAGCCCATGGAGAGAAAGGGGAAGAAGCTTAGAGAGCATTTTAGAGATCACACTGCCTTCATTCCCTCTTGTATTCCCTAGCCTCTTGTATCCCTTTGCCTCTGTTCTCTTGTAAGTGCCAAGTTTTATAAATAAATTTCCTTTTTCGTACTTGCATCATGTTTTACACATCTTCTTCTCTTCCTCGAAGGTCTGAGTTTTGTGCGAACTACCGCTCGTTCTCAGTTCCTTTTCTTCTCCCTGAGTTCTGTGCGGACTACCGCTTGTTCTCAGCACCTTTTCCCCTTCCCCACATCTGCATCATGATTTGCATGCCTTCTTTCCTTCCTTTGAAGGTCTAAGTTCTGTGTGGACTACCACTCGCTCTCAATTCCTTTTCTTTTTTCGTTCTTTTACATACTTAATTCTGTTTTAAGCTGTCCGCCGACCCTCTACTTCCTATCGTTCTCCCCTCTTTGTACATTTAGATCCTTCCGGGGCCATTCCTGACCCTTGGTAGACACTATCCGATTTCAGACAGTATAGAGATACGTTCTTAACTCAGGTTTTCACCAGGGATGATGCCCATCAACCATTTTGGAAAGAAAAATTCTTCGTCGGTTTACCAACAACATTTGGTGAAAAGGTGAAAGAAAAAGTGAGAAATCTAAATGATGGCAACATTCCTTATGAACACTTGACTTATGGACAACTCATCTCTTATAGTCAGAAAACTGCACTTAAAATTTTTCAGGATGACAAAATTCAACACCAGTTCACAAAGGAAACACTATCAGAAAAATGCCATTTAGCGAAGAAAAATGTTAGCGACCCTCATTTTAGCGATCGAAAATAGCCATTTAGTGACGGATTTTCCGTCGCTAAATGGCATTTTTCTAGTAGTGAAAGGCTTGCAACCAAAAAGGAATTGGGCTTCAATATAGAGCCTACCATCCCAGCAGAGATGCACTATTTTTCCAAACTATCAGGTGCTTGGATTTTTCCTGGAAATACTGCTTTTCTCACCAAGACAGGGATGCAGCTGTCCTTCCAATATTACAGCGAATTCCCTTTGTTAGATGGTGGGAGAAATTTCAGTTAAAATTCCTCAATCTTGCGGTGGTAGAGAAATGGCTCAAAGTGAACCCAGATTGCCTTTGCCTCACAAAGCAAAGTATTTTCCTCAACCAAAGAGCCATGATCAAGTCCAAACTCGTAGGAGTCCAGAGCAAACAGGAGCTTATACAACAACTTAGCTCAATGATCCAACTCCTAAATGAAGAAGTCTCTCCTTCGGGTGGAACAAACCAAGACCCATCAACATCTAACTCTCCAGCACCAGACTCTGATGAAGAGGAAGAGTTTCCTGTTGTTCATCTTGAAGAAGATAGCTAGAATCATGGTGGAATCTTTACTGTTGTAGACACTCTGCTCTTAAACAAATTCCTAAACCTGCACCAAACACTGTACTATAAGAAGAATATAATATTTAGTTTTGATAGTGTCAGGAGAATAATGTCGCAGAAACATAATAATGTTAGCAGGGGAATAATGTCAGTAGAAACTAATAACGTTGGCTTCAACTATGGTTTAGAAATGATACTTTCTAAACCATTCATATAAAAATGGTTTAAAAAGTCAAGATTCAATCAAATAAGTTTTAAGTTCAATCGAATGAGTTTTAAGTTCACGAAAAATAAACGGTTTAAAAAGTCTAACTTTAAAAGGCTGTAACTTCTTCATTTGTACTACAAATTTGACAAATGACCTATCGTTGGAAAGACCTTTGAGTCTACTTTCAAATGAGATAATTTTAAAATCAATTGGATATTTGAATTGAGAGATATCATTAAAAAAATAAAACATATATATGGAATAAATGTATTCCTAATATATTTTCATTTTTTGATATACATCTCAATCCATATATCCAATGGTTGTGAAACTTATTTCATTTGACAGTAGATGCAAAGGGCTTTCCAACAATAGGTCATTCGTCAAAGCCTACTTTATAAACCATATTTAAGAATGTGGTTTAGAAAGTCTAAAATTCAAAACGTTGTAACTTTTTCGTTTTATCTCAAAATTTGAAAAATGACCTATTGTTGGAAAGGCCTTTTAGTCTACTTTCAAATTAGATAAGTTTGAAAGAAATTGGAGATTTGAATTGAGATATATCAAAAAAACCAAACAGATATCAGGAATATTCAAATTAGATAAGTTTGAAAGCAATTGGAGATTTGGATTGAGAGATATCATAAAAAAACCGAACATATGTGAGAAATAAACATATTCCTAATATATGTTCGGTTTTTTATTATATCTCTCAATCCAAATATCCAATGGTTGTGAAACATATTTTATTTGAAAGTAGACTCAAAGATCTTTCCAACAATATGTCATTGTTAAATTTGGAGTAATAGTAGAAAGAATAAAGAGGGGCAGAGGGATAAGACCATTTTAGGACACTGAACAACGCCGTTTAACCCCTTTGACTCAGTTCTTCGACGAATTTAGGACTCAAGTTCAGGTAGACTTATTCAAAGCGTTTTGATTTAAACTGCATTCCTTCAATAGAGAAAAGAACATCGAAGAAAAAGGGAGGAAACTTGGTCTGGGCTATGAAACGCAGCTGAACCATGTGGAGGCAGAGCGATAGTGATAGGAGAAGCTAAACCACCGATGAAGGGAGAAGGGATGGAAGGAGAAAATCGTATTCGATGAGTGAGGATGATGCTTATGAAGTTAACATGGGGCAAATAAGTTCATGGGACGCTTTGAAGATCTTATTAGTGAAGAAGACATTTACGCTAAAGATACTGCGGATGAATATGGTGATGAGGATTTACTGAAGACTTCATATCTCAGCTGGGTCATGAAAAGGAGATGAACAAAAGCAGTCCTACAAGAGGTTCTTCTAAGAGATCTGACAATTATTTAAGTGAGACCAAGTTACAACTTATTGGATTGGACTAGTTTGCTCACTCCAACACTTGGCGCATTTTTTATGATTTGCAATTCATTGTATCTGAGTGATTCCTCTTCTTGTTTGAGATAAAAGCTAAATAATATTAACAAAGGGCAAATAAAAATTACGTACATTGGTCTGACAAGCTACAGATGATATTTGAATTGCGAGGTTTGAGAATGTTGATACTTGATAGTGATAGTTGTTAGAGGAGAGAATGGCCTTCAAAATATGATGATGCACCGCTGTTTAGGATCGTGCATGAATTAACAAAGGATTGAACAACGGCTGATATATTTATGGAGCGAGCCAAACTTATTTCCTAGTTATGCTACTTAATTGTTAAGGTAAAACATAATGCTACTTGTTTTTGTATCATATTTCACATGGCATGATAAGGAAATCTTCAAAAGTTTGACCATATTCCAACATAAAAAAATATTAGAAGCTCAATGTTTTCGGAGGACAATATTTTAATTATTATATAAAGGATCAAATAAGACGAGCCTTGTGCTTATAGTCTGACGTTATTTACTTATACTAGGTTAGTTCTATGACTTCATTGTATGTTAGATCCTTCCTAGTTCATACCTCATTATATGTGTTTATACTTTATACCCTATATCTCATGTTTGGGATATCATGTGGCAGATTTGATCAATGTTCAATCTCGCCTTTATCATTGAAAGGAGTCAAAGATGCTGGATATGAGAAAATGACTATTGTGCAGGAGGCAACCCTTCCAGTAATTCTTAGAGGTTTTTTCTTAACCTTTATCCATGAAGTAATATTAAACAAAGCACTAATTAGTCTTGGATGTAACCTTATTTTTTAGTTTTATTTTGCCTATTTGTTGGGTAAGGCATTTTTTGTTAAGAAAATATGGTAGGGGGATGGGGAGAGATGTAAATTTTGTTAAGGGACTCTAGAACTGTTAGTGTAGGATTTGACCAAGAGGGGGTGAATTGGTCAATTTAAAAATTTAAAACTTAAATCACAAAAGTAATAACAAAATCACCGAGAGAGAAGAAGAAAGATGAATACGGAGAATTATCCTGGTTCGGCCCTCTTGACCTAAATCCAGTCCTTAGAGCTCCTCTGAGATTTGTAACCCACTATCAACAACAATCTGAGGCTTCACAAGCCTATACAAATGGGAATTCACTCCCCCTTTCACTTTTCACTAAAACAGAGTCAAACACCCTCTGTTTTCTATCTCACTTTCAGCCCAACAAGCTCAAGGCCCCAACCTTGAATTTTTCACATATTTATAATGAATGTTCGCTCAAAGATGCTCTCTCAAAAGAGTAGATAGATAATACTGAAGTACATAATGAATATTGAAAGATTTACAGAGAACGTAATAAATGGCTTTGAATGTTCAGAGTGTTCGTCACCTTCTCTGTATTGAATGCTTGGCCTTTTATAGTTGAGAAGTAATGAGATATCCATTAGACTCTATTAATAGCCGTTACTCTCAACAGTGATGATGGCTGCAGATAAACGTTAACGTCTCCGAGTCTGAGAAAATGTCTGTGCTCCATTCCTTATTTAATGTCCCAAGCTTCTGCATTTATGAGAACAGATATCATTCAAAATTTTGTTACACAGATAAGGAAAGTAGGTGCATAGCGTAGGTGAAATGTCTCAGACAAAAAGCTGTCAGAAAAGTAATACTTGAGTTTTGTTTCTCAATACTCAAGTATTGATCAGAGAAAGTAGGTGTAAATTTGAATTTCATGGGATTTTACTCAAGTTTTAGATTCAATACTCGAGTTTGTAAAATACTTTTTTGAAGTTACTCGAGTGTTTGTTTGAAATGTTATAGAAGTTTTGAAATTTAAACATCAATACTCGAGTGTTGTAATTGTGTACTCGAGTGTTGGTAACACTTTTAGCTGCTACTCGAGTGTTTAGCAAAAGGTTTGAAGTAAAGAGATTTTGAAATAGCACAATACTCGAGTGTTCAGAACATAGTACTTGAGTGTTGTCACTTTTGTTACCTTTACTCAAGTTCCCTAATGGAAGTGTTGTGTTTGTTTAGAAAATACAGCTCGATACTCAAGTATTAGAAATCAATACTCGAGTGTTGACAACACTTTCATTATAAACTCAAGTGTTCTGCTTCAAGTGTTACGCCATATTTTGAAAAGATATCTCGATACTCAAGTGTTGTAAACCAATACTCGAGTGTTGGCAACACTTTCATTACAACTCGAATGTTCTGCTTCAAGTGAAGTGCTGAGGTTTGAAAAAGCAACTCAATACTTGAGTATTGAAAATCAGAACTTGAGTATTAACAGCACTTCATTCCCAATACTCGAGTTTTACATTAAAGTATTCAGTTATAAAACATTTGAAGTACCAATACTCGAGTGTTTCAAAAAGATCACTCGAGTGTTGACATCACCTCTTCTTTATACTCGAGTTTTCCATTGAAAGTACTGAAACACAGAATCATTTTAACTCACAATACTCGAGTACCTGCATTCAATACTCGAGTGTTTTCTGAGAGTATTGAATTTTATCACATGAAAAAGGTTCAATACTCGAGTGTCAAGACATAATGCTCGAGTATTCTCAATACTTTCATGTCAACTCGATTACTGAGACACAGAACTCGAGTGATTCATCATAAACACTTAGCAATAACAAACTGAACTTCATAATTCCTAAAATCACAAATTAATTATTTTGTTATCATCAAAATATGGCATCAACAGAACGATGTTCTCATACAAGTTTTTTGAGATCTAAATCTTATGATCGATTAAAGGATTTAAAAGAATTGTGCAAGTCATACTTTATGGCCTTTCATGCATACTCTTACTTGCAAGTCCTCAATATTATTTTAAGTTTGATATACTGGAACTTTCTTTTGTTGTCTTTTGTACTCATTTTTCCATTTGGTTTCAGAATTCCTTATATATATGTAACTATATGGTATTGTGATTTAATATCCCACTTGACATAATTGCTTTCCACAGCTTCTGATATCAAGTTCACTTGACTGCTTAGATGTTGATGATCTGTAACTACACACCAACTATGTGGGAGGTTATCACAGCGTAAGTTCCTTAGTTGTCAATGTATAAATGAGAGCAAGGAATTTCAGGGCGAATTAAGCATGTTGGCATTAGGAACCGAAAGATAGCCAAATGCAAAGGAATTCAAGAATCGAAAAAGGTAGTACGCTAACCAAAGTTCACAAAATGGACTTGTACGCTAACCAAAGTTCACGAAAAAGGTAGTACGCTAACCGAAAGATAGCCAAATGCAACCGAAAGATTTATGTTACTATTAAATAATTGTTCATAAGTAATCAAAGTTCACAAAATGGAATTAATAATTTTACCTCACTTGAGCTCATCAAAGTAGGTAAAAGAACCTGTAAGATAATTATGAGATTAGGTTTATATAATATATGTGAAATTAAAAATAGACAAGAAATGAAATTTACCTTTTGTTGGTTTGAAATAAATGTATAAGATTTGCACTTATTTGTCCCACCAAGGTCTTCAATTAAATTACATAAAAACCAATTCATGAATCTTTTATCTCTGCCTCTACAACAGTAATAACAATGGGGAGCATTTGCTCATTACGATCCCTTCCGACAATAGCCAATGATTGGCATTTATATGGTCCTTAGAAAGCATCCATCCAGCCCAATAATTAGTCTATAAGCGAAGAAGCTCTTCTTACAAGCCTCAAAGCATATATACAACCTTTCAAATCTAGGAAGCATGTTTCTTGATGGAACTTGAGTATCAAGCTCTGCATCATAGTCAAGTGGCTTATTCACTTTTAACAACAAAGTAGAGTTAGGATTAGAGCTTTTTAACTCATGACAATAGTCATATAACCTTCAAAATTGTTCTTGGAAAGACCCATGAAGGTGATTTAATGCTTCTTTCTTTGCTCTCAAAGTCAATGCCTTTGATACATTGACATTCCTCTTTCTCTTTGATCTATCAATAATGTCTTTCAATTTATAATTGGAATTTTCTTTCACAGTCTTTTGAATACTCTTACTTAGCCATTTGGATTTCAACAATTTATTATTCACCTCCCTACTGCATGTATGCTTGTCATTTATCATCCTTAATTGCCATGTCTCTTCTCCCTTTAACTTTGCAATCACAGCCCTTCTTACACCTTACTCTAATCATTTCCTTATCATTCTTAAAAAACTTAAGCCCTTTACCAGCATGCATATCATAAGAGATTATGGCTTCTTTAAAATCCTCTCCGGTATTATAAAGGGTTCCAAGCTCCCACTTGTATTCACTCATATTTTACCAACTTATGCAATGGAAACCTATTGTTAATGCATCCATCTCTACCTCCATATTCATTTCCAACTTCTTCCTCATCATTAAGGTTGTCTGATTCTAGCTCTCATGCTTTTCATTTGAATATTCTCTACATCCTATATTGACTTCTTCAATGTCACCAAGAAAATAGTCATCTACTTCTTCGCTATCATTAAAGTTAGTATCCAAGGCACTATCTTCATCATAATTGTTCCCCATATTCGATGCAAACCTTTGAATATATGCATAAGTTCAAATTGGGTAAGCAAGCAATAATTTAGAACAATCTATAATAAATTTGATTATATGTGTGAATTCCATGCATGACAAATGAAACATGAACAATAGGCATAAAGCCCATATGTTATGTTTACTTTCGACTATAAAACTATTATTTTAAAGTCTCATGGCAATGTTTGTCTTGCTTAGTTCATAGGGAATGGAATGCATTAGTTTTTAATCTTAAGTTTCCTTATTACACCATACCTCAGAGAATGTTTCTATCCATATATAATCTTATGTTTTATTTTTTGGACTTATGTTTAATCATTTTAATGAAACAGTTTTTTCATGGGAAGACGGGTAATGACCATTGTAAGAGGCTACTACCTTCATGCAAGACCATTGGAAAATAATATGTAGAACATAAGCTTACACTTTGTGAGGATGGGAAAAGGGAGCATCCTATACATTAAAAGGCAAAAAGGGATCATGAGCAAAAACCTCACCAACCTAAGCGACAAGCAAACAGTCCAACAATTTGGGTCACAGGAAACCTCTCCAACCTAAGCGATCAAGAACAAGTAAAAGATGAGTCACTCACGTCTTCTTATCTTTGCGAGGGGGATGTGGCACAAGAAACCTAAAAGGATAAAGGAAAAGTAAAAGGGAAACCTAAAAGGCTGGAACATAGCATCATTGGATATAGTTGATTTTATTTTAAATCTTTTTAAATGTACAAAATTTAAAATATAAAATTTATTGTATTATTAATTAAAATTAAAATGTGAGTATCTTTATCATCGTTTTATTGCACAGTCATCAATTAAATTTGATGAGTCAGCAATTTCTGTTAAGAGAGACTAACGGCGTTAAATTTGAGGGATTGAAAGCGTACTTTTTAAACTTTAAGAACTAAAGTAAAATCTAAACCAAACATAAAAGACTAAAAGTATACTTTAACCAAAAATAAAAATGACGCTTCTATGGTACTTTATGTTATAAATATATTAAAAGAGTGGATTTCCATAGACTCTTTCCTAAGCCATAAATGTTGTACATGAATTGTTGCTGAGAAACTAAAGAGTTATTCAATGTACAACGAGTCACAATGTATATTCATATATATCATCCTTTTTCTGCAAATTAAAATTGAGGCCAAACCGTTAAATTTGAGGGACTGACAATGTACTTGTTAAACTTCAAGAACTAAAGTAAAACCTAACGCAAATATAAAGGACTAAAAGTATACTTTAACCAAAAATAAAAATGATGCTTCTATGGTGCTTTATTTTATAAATATATTAAAAGAGTGGATGTCCATAGACTCTTTGCTAAGCCATAAATGTTGGATATGAATTGTTGCTGAGAAATTAAAAAGTTATTTAATGTACAACGAGTCACAATATATATTCATCTATATTGATTGTTGTAATATCCATCCTTTTTCTACAAATTAAAATTGAGGTCAAACCGGTAATTATGAGGTGAAATAAGACTCATAGATAGAAAGTACAGAAAAAGAGGATGCTAATGGACCGAAAAGATAAAATTTAACCCGACCCTAATGGTTTTATTTTATTTAAGAACTCCGTAGTTAAGCGTGCTTGCACTGGAGTAATGGAAGGATGGGTGACCCCTGGGAAGGACCCAAATGTCATTAAATAAAAAGGTTAATGGCATAAAAGTGAAGGGTAATCTTGGCATTTTGAAAGATTAGTAAAAGTAAGGGTATTTTGGCAATTAAGAGAAAATGTAAGGGTATTTTGGTCATTTGACAAAATCAAAGTCAAAGTTAAAGGTTGACCAAAATATCAAAAAAAAATTCACAGATGCCTAATTGATAGAGCAGAACTCACTAATCAAAACCGTGGGTCGTAAATCTTTGAGTTTCAACCTAGATTTTTGTCTATAGAATTTTGAAGGACAGAAAGCCGAAAATAATTATTTGAGGTATCAGGAGACCTCAATTAGTTGAGTTCAGAACATAGAAAAATAAAGTGAATTTTATAGTATTTTATAAAATTATTGCCCAATATAAGATAAAGGCGAATTCCCATATCGGAGGGAAAAATACCCGAAAACCCTGGAAATATAATTTTCTTGAAAAATTAATTTCAGATAACCTGGAAGGCAAATTGAGGAAAGGAAAAGGGCTAGAGTATAAGTAAAAATTATAGTAATTTTTAATGCCCTAAAACTAAATTGCCTGTCAATAGCATGTTTTTCAAGGGTTTGGACAGGGTAGAGTAACCCTGTTGAATTTGGATGAATTCCAGGGGTATTTATGGGATAAATATTTCTCCAAATGAGTAAGTGAAATATGGAGATTAAAAGAGGAATAAAACATCTCTAGAAAATAAGAGAAAAATTTACCGGAATAAAGTTACTTTTACCGGTATAAGTTGTAACTGGATAAAGTAACCGAATGGTAACCGATTTGGTTTGTGTAACCAAGTTTCTAGAAACTAGTTACACTCATTAAATTCCACCAATAAGAAAGAGCACATGCATGAGGTGTTGGTGGATTAAGAGCCATTAGATCAACCTTGTTAAATCAAGATTGCATCCTAGCCATCCAAAATTTTGTGAAGAGTTTTATTAAGTAATTTTTTCTCTTCTTCCTCCCTCATTTACACGACTTTTGGACAGCCAAGAGGAGCAAGAAGAGACGCCATTTCTGCAACTACCAAGGAAGAAAAATTTTTACAAAATACAAGGTAACAAGCTCAAGCATCCAATCACATACATTTTCTTAATGCTTGCAACTTCCTCTACCTTTCTAATGGTTTAGATTTTTTATTAAACCTCTCTTTTGCAAGATTGAAAGTTGGGGTTCTTGATGGTGAAAGAGAGAAAGTGAGGGATTTAGAGGAATTAATTGGTTGCAAAACACTCCTTGCATGATAAGGAATAGGTTGGTGTATGTTTTGTGATTGTTTGAGTTGTGTATGAAATTTGAGCAAGAAATTACTATTCACACAGCCCAGTTTGGAGCTGTTCATGAAGGAAAATGAATGATTTTATGATTCTCAATTATGGGTGTTAGATATAATTAGTTTTGATGATGTCAAATAAGATAAAAATGTTTTTACAATGCAAAAAGTTTTCATAATATATTTTACCATGCACAATGATTTTACAATGCATTTTGGTTAATCAATATTTGTGCATTCTTTTATTTAGAGGATGTTGTGGTTAAATAATTCAATTTATAGTTTAAAATGTTTTAAATAAATGCTTTATCATCATATATTGTTTAACTATTCATCTCAGCTTCATTCAGATGTTTAAAACTGTTTCAGAAAGTTAATACTCGAATACAAAGTCAAACACTCGAGTATGATGAGTTTTTGGGGACTCCTGTTGAGTTTTTGGGCTCAACACTCGAGTATTAGGCCATAATACTTGAGCATTGACATCTGGGGAGTCAACACTCAAGTACTAGATCACAATACTTGAGTATTAACCTCTGGGAAGTCAATACTCGAGCACTGAGCATTCAGCCTCCTCTGTTTTCTGACAGCTTGACATACGTCTGGTATTTTGACCATATCTCCCAAAATATAACTCCGATTGATGTGAAACCAATTTCATATGAAACTAGACTCAAAATGAGTTTCATAGACACCAAGAACAGCATCAAATGATTTCAAATGAAAGAGAATGAATTTCTAAACTTGGTGGTTAAAACTGAACGCATCATGTCTGACCTGTGCTTATTGAATCTATCATAACTTTCTTTATACACATTATTTGGGTCTAATTATTGTTTCATATGAAAGTATACTTTTAGGGCTTTCCATTGATATATTATATGCAAGATTTGGAATTAAAATGAGAGAGTTATGGTTGTTGCAAGTTGAGCTACAAGCTGTGCTCGAGCACTAGATTTACAGCGCTCGAGCATTGAGGTTTTTTGAAAACACTTCGAGTCAACACTTCAAGTATTGGCTGAAAGTATTGCCAATACTCGAGTAGTGGATTTCAGCACTTGAGTGTTGTTCATTTTTTTCAACACTATCAGATAACACTTCCAGTATTGGCTGACAGTAGAGCCAACACTCGAGCACTGCATTTTAAACACTCGAGTGTTGAGACTTTCATCAGTGCTGTCAAGTAACACTTCAAGTGATAGCTTCCAGCAGGAGCCAACACTCAAGCACAGATTTTTAGCACTCGAGTGTTATGACATTTCTCTTAACACTAGAAGCCAACACTTCAAGTATTGACTGCCAGCATTACTAACACTCGAGTACCAGTTTTTCATCACTCAAGTATCGGGCTGAAAAATTCTACTGTTCATCAATACTCTATCTCAACACTTCCAGTATTCACTTCAAGTATTACTAACACTCGAGCATCATTATTTCATCACTCGAGTATTATGATTTGAAGGAATTATTTTTCATCACTTGCACAGAACACTCGAGTATTCCTAGAAAGTGTTATTAACACTCAAGCACTGAGATTTATCACTCGAGTATTTGATTCTTTTCAA
>JANTPZ010036245.1:0-18807 GCA_025593235.1 Vachellia pachyceras
CTTGCTGAGGGATAGTGGGCCAAATCATCACCTACGACATGAGATTGAAGCTACTCGTCATCTGCTTTATAGTAACTGGAATGTGGAGTTGTTTCAGAATAATAGAGAAATTTTGAGATGCGCTGATGTTATAGCGCGAGAGGCACATGAAGGGAGCTCAACCTTTTGTATTCTTAATGAAGCTCCTTTAAGCTGTAGGGATTATATTTTCCTTGACAAAACTTTTGTAGGAGGGAATAGCCCTCCGCCTATCTTGTAACTTCCTCAAGCTTTAGCTTGCCTTTTTTATTCAAAAAAAAAGATCCTGCACAGCAACGACATGGATGAGGTGATGATGGCTTGATGGACAAGTGAGAACTGGCGGCGTGAGAGGGTGAAGGGATAGTGGCGGACTTAGATCCCGACTCGGGGGTGCAAACTATTTTTTGAGAAGATAAATGAGACTTATTCTTAATATCTTTTGAGAAGAATTTGAGCAAAAATTTAGTGGGTTCAAAATTAACAAATGAATGGATGTAAAATAAATCATATAGTACTAATATATACCTAATTATTTTGGAAGTAAGAGGTGCGGCTGCAACCTGTGGGGACCAAGTAGGTCCGCCATGCTTGTGCGGGTTAATGGATTGAATGGAGGAGGTTTGAATGAATAATGAATGGTTGATCGATGAATGGATGGATGAAGATTGAGGGGGGAATGGCAAAGTGGCGGCGTGAATGGATCCCTCTGTCCGTGAATGAATTAATTCAATGTGTGTACGCCGCCTCCTGTGATGGATGAATCAGCTAGTGTGCACGGCGTGAATGCTCTGCCGGAGGTAATGGGATATACATTTCCCCTGTGAAGACTTAGCATTACCAAAATAAAACAAATAATAATACTATAAAATAAAAATAAAATAAATAATAAAAAAACAAAATAAATGGGTTTATGAGTTTGATCATTCTCTAGCATTAAATTTCTTCTTCTCTTTTTTTTTAATTTATCTTTTAATTTCACTTTCTTTCATAAATAACCTCAATTGACTTTAATTTGGTAAGATCATTATTAATCATAATTAATGCAATTGCACTAAATAAAAATCCAAGAATAACATTAAAATCCCCTAAAATAGTGCAATTTCACTTAATAAAATATGATTATTTCACATTCACAATCAATTAGCAAGCTCTAGATTTCCCAACATAACGGTGTATGCTTTTTTTTTTTTTGGTAAAAATGGAAATGTATTAGCAAATATAGACAAGAGTACAATGCAGGACCACTAAAGTCGAAGCCTACAGCAATGATTAGGCACTCGGCTTTAAGGTATGGTTAGCAAGAGCTATAGGTGATCTCACTACGCTGTGTGAAGTGTAGCAAATATTAAGAAATATGCATCTATTCCTATTTTTCCAAAGGTTCCATAGAATAATTCTGAAGAGCACCCTCCAGTTGGCGCTATGAATCCTTGGGTTAAGATTCCACAGTAGCCATCTCTGAAAAGGCCTTTGGAAGAAGACACTCTGTCTATTTGGTAGTATTACTTCTAACCAACAGCTGCAAGCAAAAGTGCAGGACCTAAGGACATGCTCTAGGTCTTCCGAAACCATGTTCATATCTCGCAGGTATTAGTGGTAGAAATGCCACGTCTTCTTCTTTCGTGATTTGTGAGGAGCTTGATAACCAGAGGAACGAGTGAACCCGCTTCATCCCAGGACAACACCATGTCCAGGTCCAAAAGGTTTTTTTTTTGTTCCAACTATCTTCTTGAGATGCCTAGTAGGCTGAGCTTACTGAGATAAACCATTCACAATGAGCACCCAATAACAGGAGTCCTTTTGTTCGGAATCTTTAGGATTCAGGATAGCAGCTAGTTCGAGGAGGATAGAGGGTGGAAACCTACTCCACTCCCACTCTCCCTCACTGCTCACATACTGTCGGAGAGGTGCCGAGAGGTCTTCTTGAGGAATATCTATGTAAGTAAGGAGTTTAAGAGGACCCATATCTCCCACCCATGAGTCTGACCAAAATCTGATGCATGTCCCGTCACTTGGATTCCAATATAGGTGTAGGTCTGTGTCCGGCCAAACCTTCGTTATACTCCTCCAATTATACTTAGCTCTTAGGATTTGCACCCATAGTTGATTATTAGCTTTATTCACGAGTTGGAAAGCCGCTTTGCTAGGAAAGCATTGTTCTGTCCCGTCAACCAATTCAAGCCACAACCCCAACAGGATAGAGGTTGGCACACTTCCTTCCACTAGACAAGGCTAACTTTACGAGTGGTACCATTATTCCCCCATAAAAACTTAAGGATTAGCTTTTCAATGGACTTAGAGCAAGACTGAGGCAAGGAGGTGGATTGCATTGCAAAATATGGAATTGAGCTAAGCATTGATTTAGCCAAAGCCATTCTACTTGCTAAGGATAGGGAATTCACTTTCTAATAACCTGCTAGCTTCCGTTGAGTATTATTAATAAGGTAACTATAAGTATCTTTGGTAACCCGGTCATGAAGCAGAGGCACCCCTAGGCATTTTCCTAATCGGTGCGAGCATTAGAAGTGGAGAGTTTCACCAATTCTATCAGCATATCTCTTAGTGATGTTTCTGGAGAAGAAAATTTGAGTTTTGTTCTGAATGATGACTTAACCTGAGGCAACACAGAAGTCACCCAGCATAACTTTGATTAGATCTAATTGGTGTTGTGAGGTACCCCTAAATAGTATTATATCATTGGCGAAGAAAAGATGGGATATTGGTAGGCCTCGACGTCCTAACTTGATAGTTTCCCAATTCCTATTCCTAACTTCCTTGGTGATGGCCTGGGATAAGAGTTCCATACAAAGGATGAAAATGTATGCCTCGGGAAGGATAGAAAGACTCCGTTGGTCTACCTCTCCATAAGATTTGCATTGAAGGAGTGGAAATGCAGTGCATGATGAGATTAATGATACGAATAGGTAGACCAAGATCCTCTAGTATATCTTGGATGAAACTCCAACTCAACTTGTCAAAATCCTTCTCTAGGTCAACTTTAATTGCCATCCAACCCTTTTTCCCTTACTTTTTCCTCATGGAATAAATAACTTCCTAAGTTATCAGGATGTTATCGGTGATGGTAAGGCTTTTAAGATGATTGGCGATAATTTTGGTGATCACCTTGTATGGTACTGAACATAAGCTTATAGGATGAAATTCCTTAATAATCAAAGGATGATTAACTTTCGGGATAAGGGTGATGAAGGTTCTGTTGAGCCGTGCGTCCAATGGTTCTACATTAAAGATAGATTTTACCATTTGAATTAAGGATGACCCCACTGTGTCCCATTAGTTTTGGAAGAACAAGGAATGCAGTCTCCATTAGCTTCAGGAGCTTTAAGAGGATTCATCTCAAATAGGACAGTTTTGACTTCTGAAGGAGCCACATCAGCATTGAATGAGTTGAAACAGTGTTGGGAAATAGGAGGGAACATACATCTGGGACTGTAACGAGTTGAGGTGATCTGGGCATTTATATAGAGAGATTTAAAGAAATCCCTCACCATATTTTGTAGAGTCTGCTCATCCGTGACCCATTCCCCCGAATCCTGCTTAAGATCTTTAATCTGGTTATGGCGTTTCCTGAGCTTAGCTTTAGTGTGATAGTAGGACGTGTTATAGTTGCCTAGATTAATCCACTTACTCCTTGACTTTTAGAACCAAGTCAAATCCTCCTGCCAACAAATGCTCTCATATTCCTGTTTGAGATCCTTTTCAAGCTGGAGCAGGGAAGCAGAAAGAGGGTGATCTTCTAGAGTTTTTTTCCACTTCACTTAGATGAGCCACAGCTCTCTTTTTTTTTCTGATTCCAATTTCCCCAAATATTGCCTTATTCCAATGTGCAGCTTTATATGCGAAGGCGTCAATGATAGAGGCTAAAGATTTTCCATTATCCCATACTTCTGGGACAAGGTCTCTAAATTCAGGGTGTCTAATCCATGCAGTCAAGAAACGGAAAGGAGGTAACCTAGAAGGATGGGACCCACTTATGGTTAAGGACATCTTAAGAGGTCTATGATCAGAACCAATTTTGGGTAAATGGGCTACATCATAGTTGTTTAATAAGGTAGCTAACTCCTGTTGGTGAGGACTCTATCTAATCTAGCTAGAGAACCTCTTTGCCAACTAAAGCATAGGTCAGAAAAACCTGGGTCTAACATCAAGCAACTATTAACAAATTATTGTAAGGCTGTGCACCCTGGTCAAGAAGAGCCCTTACTGCTGCGTCTCTCATCAGAGGAGAGAACTGAGTTGAAGTCTCCAGCTAAACCAGGGTCCAGTTATATTTTGACTAATGGAAATGAATCGAGGCCAGAGTTATTCGAGGATGCTAGTTATAGGACTAGCGTAAACAACCGTGAAGAAGAAGGAGTTGTTATTCTGCAGGCTATGCACTTTGCCATGAATAAATTACCAATTGCATTCCAAGACTTCTACTCTCAGCTTATCCGACAATATAATCCAGATACCCCCGGAGAACCCAATGGCTTCAATTCCATTGGAGTTTGGGAGCCCAATAGTGTAAATGACTCTGTCTGCAATATCTCCTAAGATTCTTGGTTCCACTAAAACTACAATATTACTAGATATTCCTTAATAAGGGATTTAAGCATAGAATGAAATTTCATTTGTGTTATACCCTGACAATTCCAAATGAAAGCTGTTATGGAGGATGGTGAATTAACACTCCTCGTTGAAGCGGCTCGAGGCCTCCTCTGGTACACACATGTCATCTGTCAATGAATTCTCTCCAATTATCCAAAAGGTTGTTCAAGGCCTTAGAGATGGACTTGAAGGCTTCATCGGTGAGGATGGGTGCAGTTACTCAAGGTTTGGGCTTACTACTCCTAACTTGAATGTTAGTGTTGATTTTTAGCCCAAGTTGTGGAGAGTTGCGATCCGGTGGCTTAGTCTGAGAAGTTTCTTTGTTTTCATTCGTTGTTTAGGCTGTGTTGGTACAGTAGTGGGCCTTTGGTGAGGTTGGATGGTCTGGAGTGAAGCTATGCTTTGAAATAGTCTTTGGGTGGGCCAATAATATAGTAGTGTGATGTGCATAGTCAATCTTAGAGGTATTCTCCATGGTAACTTTATAGGCACCGGTGCTAAAGATAGAGTCGTTGGTCTTGACCGTTTGCAGTTGCTTTTGTGCTTTTTTTCTAGGAGACAACCTTTTTCTGTTTGTTGGGCAGCGCTGGCATCATTTTATGATTGAGGTGCTATTCGTTTGATCTGTCAGAGGATGAGCGAGAAGGGGGATCGTTGACATTCTCGGTTGGAAGGCATATGTCAGTTTGTTTATCTGAGGATAGCAGTGGGTCAAACCTCGATTTGATGGTCACTCTAATTTGGTTATCAGGTTCGGACCTCCTTTTTGGTTCCTTGCTGAACCTACTACCTTTTGGGGCAATCATGCATTCACCCTAAGGCTTGTCTTCACAGATGGCAGTCACGTTGATTGCACGCTTCGAAATGCTATACCCAGAATCTGCAAGGGCAATGGCCAGCGCTTCATCACTTCCGATGCAAGGTTTCAACGGGCAAGCTTCAGAAAGGTGACGATACCTCCCGCAGCTATAGCAGATTGTAGGGAGGTCCTGGTACTCAATCAGGAGAGCTTTGCCATCGACAATGATCTTAGAAGTTAAGGGTTGAGTCAAATCGAGTATGACAGCCATACAAGCAAACTCCCTCTCTCCCCTAAAATTGTGTTTAATCGATTCAGAGGACATGACCCAACATCGTTCCGATAGCTCTGATAATGTTCTTCTTGTAGTATTTTCTAGGCAAGCCTGGTATTTTGACCCAAGCAATGAATTGGGTGATTATGTGATTATTAGGGGCAAAATTAGGGGTCCACGGGTGCACTGTGAGGTAATGACCAATGATCATCCATGGCCCCTCTGTAAGAACTGCCTGGTAATCTTGGTCATTGGAGAAGTTAACAATAAAACATCTTCCTTCAATGTCAGAGAGCTTGAAAGGACTTGTGAATCGCCATAGCCTTAGGAGGTGGTCACGGAGTCTCCCGTAGTTGATTAGACGTCCCAAGAGTTTCAAGATGACAACATATTTCATACTTCTTCCAATAACCTATGTATACGTGAAGAGAAGGAGATAGTTGGGAACATACCTTCCTTGCCAAAAATGACGTCATCATCTCGCAACTGGATATCATCGTCCTCCGATACAACTCTGTCGACATTAAGCAGTTTGTCTCGAGATGACACTGGTTGTGGGGAAGGTGCTGTTTCAGGGACATTTTCCTCAACGTCGTCTGCATCCATCGCCATTTGAGCTTCCTCATTGATGGAATCAATGGGTCATCACCTGCTTGCTCCGGCGATTGTTCATATGGGACCATAACCACATCAGAATGATCATGGGAACCTTTTCGTATCTTAACATTTTTGGTGGATCTATTATCATTTGGATGTGGGGAGGTTTCCTCCTTCTCAGAGAGCTTGAGGGATAGAGCGCATTCCATCATTTGCGTGCGCTGCATGCTGGTTTTTCAGGTTAATATATTACATGCAAATAAATTAGCGATAGAGAGCTTCGTTGCTAATATATTAAAATCCATTGCAACTATGACAAAATCTGTTTTTCGGTGAAATTTAAGCATTGTTGAATTAAATTATTTAGAAATTGGACATTTCTTATACTTGTGAATTTACAATATATCTTTTTCCGTAAGACGTGCCTCCATTAATTTTAATTGAATTCTACTTCTAATTTGCCACCGGCGATCAGGAAGCACTCAATAACCTTATTGGAAAAGGCATATATCACAAGCAGGGTTGCAACCTCGTGTGAAAAAAGTACTTCAGTTGTGCAGGGGATCCAATAGCGAGAAAAATATAATTATAATTGGACTTTGGGGGGTCGGAGGTATTGGTAAAACAACCATCGCAAGGGCCATTTATGCTGCAATTGGCGGCCAATTTAGTAGTCGAAGTTTCCTTGCTAATATCAAGGACGTATGGGAGAATAATAATGGTCAAGTCCTTCTACAAAACCAGCTTCTTTCAGATCTTCATGAGAATCATATGAAGCACGGACCTCATAGGAGAGCCCTAATTGTACTTGATGATGTAAATCAAGTAGGTCAACTCAGGGAACTTCGTGAATATATAGGGCAGTTTTGTACAAGGAGTTTGATTATCATTACATCAAGAAATAAGGTTTTACTTGATCATTTTGTTGAGAAAGCATATGAAGTGGAAACGTTGGGTGACAGTGAGTCTCTTCAGCTTTTTTTGTTGGCATTTAAAAACTTTGGTCGATTGAATGATTTTGTGAATCTTTCTAGGAAAGTAATCACTTTATGTCAAGGTCTACCACTGGTTCTTGAAGTTACCGGCTCTCTTTTGTATAATAAGACAAAATCTAAGTGGAAAAAAAAATATTAAATAAATTAGAAAATGTTTGAAATGGTCAAATACAGCATAAACTTAAAATAAGCCTTGACTTCTTAACTAATGCAGAGAAGAAATTATTCTGTGATATAGCTTGCTTGCATGTGGGCCAAAGTAGAAGTTATGTTACAAGGTTGTTTAAGGGCTCAAGATCATCCATTGAAATGGTAATGCAAGTACATATTGAGCGTAGCCTTGTAAAGGTTGTGGACGGCAAGATTCAAGTGCATGATTTGCTACAAGAGATAGGGAGAGGAATCGTTACAAACAAGCGAAAGTTCACATATATCTATGATGTATTCTTAAGTTTTAGAGGTGAGGATACACGTAAATCATTTGTTACTTATTTTTATAATGCTCTAAAACAAGTAGGAATTGAGGTCTTCATGGATGAAGAAGGGATTGAAAGGGGAGAACATATTTCAGGTTCATTACTACATGCAATTGAAAGTTCTAGAATTTCAATCATAATATTTTCACAAAATTATGCTGGCTCTAGTTGGTGCTTGCAAGAATTGGAGAAAATCATGGATTGTTACAGAACAACTGGTCAAGAGATTTTTCCTATATTCTATGATGTTCAACCATCTGATGTTCGTAAACAACAAAATGCCTTTGGAAAAGCATAGGAAAGGCTTAAACCCTCAAGTGGTAAAGATAAGAGATTTTCAAACAATTTGAGAAGAGTCCTTGTTGAGGCTGCCAACTTATCCGGGTGGGATATGCAAAACTACAGGTACTGTTATTTCCTTTTACTTATTATTGGAAATAGTCAAATTCCTTAAGTGAGTTGAATTCTTGAATTTTTTTTGTAACATGGTAGATTCATGATTAAGCTTCTTTTTAGTTGCCTTTAATTAAAGACCAAATGAACATTTTTGAAAGTGAGAGGTTTTGAGTTTGTTCCCGCATGTGACATCAAGCCATTAGTACTTGCCTTTTTAATAATAAAAAACAAAGGTAACATATATTTGGACACCAACCGAATGCTTATTGAATGTGTAAAGTCACCGTAACTGAAAAAAGTCACCCTTTTACTTTTTTTTTCTGCCAATAAAATAGCCGTAATTACTGTTCGTCATGTAAATGTATAGTCAGTGGGTGTTGACACTATTGTTTATAAATAAATGTAAAAATTAATAGCTTTTGTTCAATTGATAAAACTGAATCCAATTTCACTTCATTTTCTATTTTCTCACAAAAAATTTGTCAATATATCATTCACGAAGAACATTAAAAAAAACATTATGTACATAGACAAGTGAAAGTAAATTCCACAGTTTATTAAAAAGAAAGTAAATTCCATATATGCATATGGATAATCTATTGTTATAGCCAAGTTTGACGTATCATATATGAATCTTACGTGCTGAAGTTTCCTATAGTTAGGTCCTGTATAATAGTTGATGGTGGTATACTGACAGTACAGGAAAAGAATGACGAAATTAGCAGGAAAAAATTGTCCTTTTCTAATGTGTTGTTCATATTTATTGTTTTCTCTATCTAACATTCCATGCCCATCATTTTGTTGCGATTATAGTTTATTCTTGGTAGAATTCTGGTCATATAATTTCTTGTTTTTGCCAGAACTGAGGCTGATTTAATCGACGATGTTGTTAAGACTATTTCGATGAGGCTAGACAACAGCAAATACATGTTTGTAGCTCACCATCCAGTGGGTCTGGAGTCTCGCGTGCAAGATGTCATCGAAATGCTAGGTAGTGAATCAAATGAGATTATCATAATAGGCATTTGGGGGATGGGAGGGATTGGGAAGACGACGATGGCCAAAGCTATTTACAATGAAATGAGCCAAAATTTTGTGGAAAAGTGTTTACTAGCAAATATTAGAGAAGTATGGAAGCAAGAAAATGGTCAGGTCTATTTGCAGGAGCAACTTCTTTCTAACATCTTAAAAACGAGAAGGATAAATCTAACAAATGCAGAAATGGGAAAATCTCTAGTAAAAAAGATTCTCTATCAAAAAAGTATTTCTCGTATTAGATGATGTGAATGATGAGGAACAACTCAAAGTTTTACGTGGGAGGCGTGAATGGTTTGCCCAAGGTTCTAAAATAATAATCACTACTAGAGACGAACGTCTACTTAAGATCCTTCATGTGGATTAAGTATTTAATGTGAGGGAAATGGATGATAAGGAATCTTTAGAGCTTTTTAGTTGGCATGCATTTAAGTAAACGTTTCCTGAAAAAAATTTCATTGAACTTTCAACAAAAGTCGTATCATATTGTATGTAGAGGATTGCCATTAGCTCTTGAAATCATTGGCTCATACTTGTTGGACAGGGAAATACCTTATTGGGAAAGTGCTTTGAAAAAATTGGAACAAATACCAAATGGTAAAATATATGAAATTCTGAAAATAAGTTACGATGGTTTGAGTGACCAAATAGAGCAAGAGTTGTTCCTAGACATATGTTGTTTTTTCATTGGGAAGGACAGAAGCTATGCTACTCAAGTATTAGATGGTTGTGGACTTCATGCAGAAATTGGAATCACCCATCTAATTGAGCGAAGCCTTGTAAAAGTTGTAAAATTTGGAAACAAAAATATACTTGATATGCATGACTTGCTGCGTGATATGGGAAGAGAAATCATTCGCGAACAATCACCAAAGGAACCAGAGAAGCGCACAAGATTGTGGTTTAAGGATTATGTGTTGAATGTTTTAGAAAACAACAGCGTAAGAATGCTTCTGAAAAACTTAATTGTGCAGTTTCTTCATCATCCATTATGCATCCCTTGAGTTGTTGAATGTGGGTTAATTATATTGTTTTTTATTTCCCCTTTTTCTATTTCACAGGGAACGATAGCGATTGAGGAATTGTCTTTAAGCATGTCAAGAAACAATTCAATATCCTTGAGTACTAAGGCATTTAAGAAGATGAAGAGGCTTCGTTTAGTCAACTTGGATGATGTACACCTTAATGGAGATTATGGTTATCTATCACAAGAATTGAGATGGATTTGTTGGCATAGATATCCCTCTAAAAACTTGCCATTGGACTTCAATCTAAAAAAAATAGTTGCCATTGACTTAAGGTGGAGTAATCTCACAAAATTCTGGGAGAAAAGCCAGGTATTTTCTTAAACTCTTTGAATTAAACATTAGTAGCATGAACATTTATGTTATTTTTCAAAATATTTTATTGTATCTATGTATTATGATTTTTATTTGAGATATTCTCTCTGCGCAGCTACTGGATTGGTTAAAAATTCTGAATTTAAGTCATTCTTATTCTCTGAAAGAAACACCTGACTTTTCAAGATTACTGTATCTTGAGAAGTTGATACTCAAAGATTGTCCAAATTTGTCTACGATTCACCCTTCCATTGGAAATCTTAGACATCTTATTATGTTAAATTTAAAAAATTGCAATGGCCTGGAGAATCTCCCAAGAAGTATATATGACTTGAAATCTTTGAGAATTCTCAGTCTTTTTGGTTGCTCCAAGATTGAAAGTTTGGATGAAGACATTGAGAAAATGCAATCCTTATCTATTTTGGAGGCGGGTCAGACTGCTATAACACAAGCACCAAACTCAATAGTGAGATTGAAGAACATTAAATATGTTTCTTTATGTGGTCATGAAGGATCGCCACATGATGTGTTTCCATCTCTTATATTGTCATGGATGCCCCCAACAAATCATTCAAAGTCCTTGTTTCAAGCATATGGGATCATGCCATCATTAATCAAGTGTCTTTCACATCCTTTGTTTGTTAAAAGTCGTGAATTATTCAAAGCAAAACCAAGCACATCTCAAACTTCATGTAAAAAGACTCCTGCGTTGATTGGTTTCCGTGAGCAAGTTCGCAAGGAAAAGTCAGAAACATTCATGAGTTCTATCACTATTCATGTAGGCGAGTACAACAGAGTTACTGATACGCTTTTAAAGAGTATTTCACAGGTTTATTCTCTATTTCTCTCTAACACCACCAATGCATAGTTGTTTTGGAAAAACACCCTTTCCATGCATGATTAACTTAAGTGTTAATGCATGCTTTTATTAATATTATGTGTGATCTTCCCTCTCATTCTAAATGCAGGGTCTATTTACCTAATTTGATTAGAATAAGGATATTAGTCAAGATAGTTAATATAGCATGTGTTTTTTAAAAAACTTTAATCATATACTTTGATTCACTTAGCTCTAACTTGATTATTTTTGGAGGAGCATCAATAGGGGTAATTTAGTAAAAATCGACAAAAGTTAAAAATAAGTTCTATATTTAAGACTAAGATCAACTCCCTAATTATGTTCTACATTAAAGGAGAGCATGTCTAAGAATGAGTACTACGTGATCTAGATTTAAATGCCCAACCATCTATATGAGAATGCCTGTTTGTCTATATGGTTAATTGGGTTCTTCTGTTGTTTACAATTTAGGGATGCAATGAAAGAGGGTTTGGGGTTAATTCTCTTCCTGGAGACAATTATCCTCATTGGCAGAATTTCAAAGGTGAAGGGTCTTCAATATTATTTGAAGTTCCTCAAATTATTGGGAAAAGCTTGAAAGGACTGATTCTATGCATAATCTATTTGTCTTATCAAGACTTGAAATCTGTATATCCAGTTGGTGTCTTGGTATCGAACCATACAAAGGCTACCATTAAATTCTACCAGAAAGGTGCAACAACTGCTGCTTCAAAGGAATAAGATAATTGGCAAGACATAGTTTCTAATTTAGAGCCTGGTAATAGAGTGGAGATTTTAATAAATTTTGCATGTGAATTGAGAGTGAAAAATACTCTTGTCTATTTGTTAAGTGATGAAGTAGGCAGAAAATCATGTATTGAATATCTCCAAGACCATCTTTGTACGGACAATGTTGTATAGATAGTGATGTAATGTAATGTCCAAGGGGAAAAAAAAAGGAAACGAAAGAGACAGGACCAGAATGTGAAATCAAGAAGTGAGCGAGGGCAAACTGGTCATTCACCCTCCCCACACATGTCACACATGTGGCAGATCATTTAATATCTCCTGGCACCCCCTCTTCATTCTCCACTCTTTGTTTTTCATCGAGAAAGAGAGGGCAGAGGCAATAGAGCATGAGAGACTGGAAAGGAAGGGCCACCATCATTGAAGGAGAGACCGAATCTTGTATACAATCTTGGATTCCAACTCAGGTAGGTTCCTTAAACCTCTTTCCTCTATGGATTTCTGATATTGGGAATGGTTTGAGTTTTAGGAGTATTGTGAAATCGGTGGTAGGATCCAATAGCTTACTATATGTGAAGATTGGAATTTCCTCTAGCTAAATCAAGATTTTCATGCGTTGGATTCAATGAATTGTGTTGTTTGAGGGATGGGTTTTAATCTGTGCGTCAAGACCTCTATTTCGAAGAGCACACTCTTCCTGTGAATATCATTCGTTTGTTTCTGGTTATGCCAGAGGAAGATGAGGTTTTTATGGTTTGGGTGTGGTTGAGGATAATCAAAGCTATTTACATGCTTTAAATATATGCCTACGATGATTGCTCATGTCTTGGTGTTGTCAAGGGTGTATTAGGCGTGTCTTTTGAATAAGAAGGCAAGAAGCTCTATGGAGGTGTCACAAAAGGGATAGGAGAAGGAGTAATGATTTATACATATAGATATATTCATGCACGCACATACTTTGGGTTGTAGAGGAAAAGATTTAGTTTTGAAGATAGTGCAATATATACACACACACATGTGTGTGGTGTGCATATGCTATGTATGTGTATCCTTGTGTGTGCGCTTCTACTAGATATTTTTTATTTCTGGAGTTAAGTTTCAACTATCATGAAATTGGTGATAAAGCATAGAATTTTTTGTGAGTTAAAAAGATTGTCATTGAGGTCTAAAAATTGATGTTGGAACGTATTGTGGAATAGCTGACTTTGGGTAACCTTTGAATTAGTCAAGTGATCTTTGTTGGCCATGAAATTTGGCAAGTAAATAGTACTCATGTCAAGCTTTAAAATAAGTCATAGAACACATTGTTTGAACAAGTTGAGTGTAAGTTATAAATTTTTTAAATTAGTGTAGAAAAATTGTAACTTCTGTGGAGGCAATGGCAATATCGTGAGTTTGATGAGTGGAGGAGAAAACTATGATATTTATTATTATTTTTCTAATGAAAAGAGCTTTAAATAGAGCTTTGAATCACTGCATTTGGAGTTTTGTAGATTAAGTTATTAATTTTTAAATATTGATGCAAGAAGCTGAAATTTCTTTTGTGAAACTAATCTTAAGTGCTCATCAAGTGTGATGAAATGTCTAAAAGAGATAAATAACCAATTAAATGTTGTCCACCAAGTTTTATTTTAGGAAATTCCTTTAGATAATATTGTGAATTAAATATGATTATATGTTATTGCTAGGAGGAGGAGAATATAAGTTGGAAGTTGAAGGATAAAAGCAAAGTTATACGTTAAGAGCATAATGGGTAAGTGAATAACGTCCCATTATAACTTTTTTTTAAAGTATGTTTTACTATATTTCATATTTTTAATTCAACTATTGCAATTTAAGCACGGTTTCATTGATGAAAATTTATTAGAATTATTTAATCGTCTTATTAATTATTGTAAAGGTTAAAGTGTTATAGTATGTGTTCAAAATGTTTTATCGGAGGGATTTCATGTATAGAGACAGTGAAAAGGATGATATTCAAATGATATGTATGTACTCCATGCATGCATGAAAATGATTTGAGACATTAGTTGTACAATTTCATGCTGAGATCCTTATTATAAAGTATTGCAAAATAGTTTTATCATTGAAAATGATTTGAAAGTTGATCCCATATATGTTCGAAAATGTTTTCAGAGGACTGGATACAGAACCCTAATTACTAAAAGCAGTACTGTTAGTCCTTGGTACACCATGGTTAATCTTGAGCTCGTTTGATATTTGTGGGCATTGACTCACGCCTGTTATTCATAGGGTTATCCCTACGCATGTTATTCGTGTGTTCACGCTTGTTTTCGTGGCCTTGAGCTACTTTTGGTATTTACCCTCATGGACTGTGTATCCACGCCTGATATTCCGTTCTATTGAAGTCCTACGAAAATTGAGATTTGAATATTATTTGTACATAAATTTTGGCAAACGAATGATTTTGATATGTAATTGAAATTCTATGAGAAATGATTCATTATACATTTTAAAATGTAACTTGTTTATACTTTGCAGAAACTAACATTTATTGTTACAATATTTATTGTAGTTGAATTATTTATATTACTTTCTTAAATTTAGATTATTATATTTATGGGATGTTATTCACCGGAAATTTATTTTGATTTTAGATAACCTAGTTGACCCTAGACCTCTGGTTGAGCAGTGAAGAGCCTCATTGTTACTGTTCAAGTTGTTGTTCGGTTTCCATTGCTACTGCTTGGGGTGTGTGTGTAAACTTTTGATTATGTAATTTTGAAGGTTAGATGATCCCCGTAGACTATAGGTAGTATCCAAGGGCTTCTCTATATTTTGGAAAATATGTAAAACTCTACTGGAGCATTGCTTCAAATGTTGTTTAAATTTTCAGCTTATTGTAGAACTTTCGGGAAGTGTGTCCTATGGAGGAGACTCTGCCGAAATTTCTACAAGAATCGTAGTTAAATAACACATGGTATATTTCATGCCAAAATCTTGGGAAATGAAAATGTACATTACGCTACTTAGCATTTTAGCGAATAGCATATGTCTACGATCATAGGCTTACGGAGTGTGAGATCTCTTATAATGCATGCCGGTCACCTCTAATTTCTAAGGTGTGACATGTAAAAAAAGCTCCGCCAAAGTGGATGTTCTAGTCTGTTTATAATTGGTGTGCAACGTCAAGTGAAAGAAATGCTTTACGGATTGGATTGGAAAACCCATCACTAGAAAAATACAATTATAATTGGAATTTGGGGGGTTGGAGGTATTGGTAAAACAACCATCACAAGAGCTATTTATGATGCAATTAGTGGCCATTTTAATAGCAAAAGTTTCCTTCCTAATATCAAGGATATATGCGTGGGAGAACAATAACGGTCAAGTTCTTCGGCAAAAGCGACTTCTTTAAGATATATTGTGCTTGTTTGGGAACTTCATTCCCAAAATGGTGCACGTAAGTCGAGATAAAACTATATCAAAATATGTAAAAACCATCTCCAAATCGATAAAAACCATCTTGAAATCCGTAAAACCATCTAGAAATACGTAAACTCCTTTCTGCTAACGAAATTCCTAAATACACACATTGAAGTGAATCATATGAAACAAGGAACTCATTGAAGAGCCTTAATTGTACTTGATGATGTAAATCGAGCAGGCCAACTCTCAAAAACTCCAGGATCGGATGGTTTTACAAGAGCTTTCTATCAGAAATATTGGGAAATCATCAATATACAGGAAAAGGTTTGGCTGAGTTCTGGGAGGCCAATGGCTGGAATGCATTTGATGAGAGAATCTCCTCGGATACCAGAGCAAACAACAGACGACACAAGTGGCAAATTCCATTAGATAAAACTATTAAATTAATTCAGATCTGTGCCACTTATTGTAAGAGATGCTCTGGATGGTGGTTCCAGAAGAATTCTAGCGTAATCTGTGCTATTCCCCCCTCCCCCCAACAAGAAAAATAAATTAGATGATGTTCTGTTTGAATCTGAAAATGAAGTGCTAATTAAGTAAATTGATAAAATGGGAACATTAGCTGATGAGAGATGTGAGGCTCTCTTTGAGAATATTGTTGTCTTATTAATTAGAAATCATTCTTGTTTTTTTGATTTCTAGGTAAATGAATTTGGCAGGATTGCTAAAACTTCTTTGGAGAGGTCATTCCCCGTTGATTGTGCTTTGCAACCACCACATGCACGCTCTAAGAATTTTATAGGTGATCAGCACAAAATATGAGAGATCTACATTCTTTAAGCATTCGATTTGTAAATATATACTTCTTGCCAAAATGTTAAATACTACAATAGTCTAAAATAATATAAACCACTTTTTTTTTCCAAGATCCATATATAATGAGATATCCTATGTTATAAAAAAATATCAGGTTTCTAGGAGAAACTTCACAAAACCTCCTTCATAAGACAGACTTTCCAAAAGTTTTACAATAATATATGATTTCATAACAATATTTGGAGCAATACTCCATCACAACATATCCATATACTTCAAAATATAACGGGAGACATGGACACCTCCTATAGATTATATGAATCATCTAACTTTCAAAAGTAATAGACAAGCTTAAGTTTCTACGACGTCAAGCAGCAGCTACAAAATAAATTAGCGAGCTTTTAAACAACAAGGAGGCTCTCAACAGTGAATCATGTCCCATTTATAAAATTTAATGGAATTTAAGAAAATAATCTAAGAGATTTAACTTTAATAAATAACATAATAAATTTCAATTTCTATGGTATATAATTGAAACTTCATGAAAGATAATTAATAAGATAATTTCAAGTGTGCAGTAAAACAACTTGTTTGATATAATCAATTTCAAAAAAGTAATTCTCAAGTCACATGTTCTCACAAGACTTCAACAAAATAGGATAACAAGTTTGGACACACAATTAATAAGAGTAACCAACCAAACAGAGCTTTAAGGGCTGAGGCCACGGAAAACAAACAGGACAACAAAGCCCACAAATATCAAGCATGAGTACTATGCCCACATGTATTGAGCGAGTTCAATATTAATAACGGTGTGCCAAGGACAAACAGTATTACTGTTAGTAACCAGCATTCTTCAAGTGTCAACTATGCTAGGTCACTCCCAAGTATTAGAGCTTAATTACAATGTTAGTAGTTCAACCTCTGTGAGTTTGACGGATGTGTGTTCTTTAATCAACATCAGTAATGAATATTTTTGACCAGAACATAACTAATGAATTCAAAATCAAATTATTAATAAATTTATTACAGGGTTTATGATTTGAACCTATCACCGTAAGCGATAATTAAGCTTGCCCAGTCAAAGAAGATCAGAGGAATATTCTTTTCAAAAAACAAAAAAAGATCCCTTTAACAAATTTAATTTTAATCAGTTTCATCCAATCACCTTCGCAGTTTTTTGTTATTTTGAATGGGAGGATTTCGTTGGACATTACTGGTGGCTTGATTCTATTTAAATTATTAAGGAATATGAAAATAGAATGAAACCAAAACCTGTATCTCCAATGAATATCAAGGATTAAAAACTCTAAAATATTCTTTAATTAAATAAACCGTATAATATATTTATATATCCATCTGATTTTAAATATAATTAACTAATTTAATTTGTCTATTAAAAAGTAGTCAAAATATTTTTTTTGTAATTAATATCTAGAAAATTTATAAGAAATATTCAAAAATACCCCCTATATCATTCACTACTCCAGGCGATAGATTTTACGACTGAAATTCGCGTCCTTTTTTAAAAAAAGGGAGTAAAAGATGAAGGCGGTGACATTTTTGTAATTATAATAAAGTATTAGGCGCCATATCCTCTGGATAGGGCGCCCTAAGTCGCCCTACGGCGCCCTATCCAGAGGATATGGCGCCATAAGGGGGCTCTACGGCGCCCAATCCTAATATAGGGCGTCATTGGGTGACCTATGGCGCCCTATATTAGGATAGGGCGCCCCATCTACGGACGGGCGCAAGGATAGGGCGCCAAAAGGGCGCCCTTTTTAAGAAAATGGCGCCCTTTTAAATTTCCCCACCCCCCATTTCACTTTCACTTTCACTACTGGCAAGGTAAAGAATTGTACTCTCTACCTGGATGAGTCAATACGTGCCGTTGCCCATGCTTATTTGTACAGGCAAGCTACTACGCACCATTCTATGCCATTTCCGGATAGCTTATCTCGCGTATCGGTGACAGGTATTGAAGATGGTGAGGATAACTCCGATGTTCCAGTCGCTGATCGAGAGTTGCTCCATTTAGGCCAGGCCAAGGGTTTTTTCATTCTTTGGCCGAAAAATCTCATTTCTACACCTACAACACCTCACGCGGTAGTAGCCACCTTATGATCTTAATTTTTTTCGGTATTATATTTATAATCTGTATTCTCTACTTTACTAGGATCCATAAGAAGTTGCAAAATTCTCATCCTTGTCACGGCTGCGGCAGCTATGAAAAAAATTTACATCCGTGACCATGCAGATGGTTGATGGGATTGTTGGCCGTGGTGTAACGTATAAATTCGTTATCGACAAGGATGATGTGAAACAATTCCTATCTCTGGATGACCTCGATATAGTATGGATTCAATGTGCAATCTTGTAAGTTTTTTATATTTCTATCTTCAATTGATGATGCCATTTTTTCCGGTTTATATAATTCAATGTTTAATTTATTATTGAACTATTTAATAGGACCTT
>JANTPZ010036246.1:0-15402 GCA_025593235.1 Vachellia pachyceras
CCATTCTCAAAAGTTTAAAAATGGACTCCAAAGTCATAAAATGATATGAATGCTTTTCCAAATCCCAACAGGGACCATTAGTTATGTGCCCTTCCTACACATAAATTATGGACAGTTAGTAACAGCATTTCAGAATATTCTTCAAATTCCACTGATGGTCTTCTTTCTTTTCTGCTCCTGTGGTTACTCCTCCCATTAATTTTCTTACCATGAACTTTTCCAAACTGGAGCCCTTTATGGATATAATTTCCATCGTTTTGAGACCACTCTACCTAAAATTAACCCTATAATGACTCAATCAAACAATAGCCAAACATGTAATGTAAACTCATGACATTACCTTCATACCCTTAAAGATGGATCAACCTCATGAAATATCATCTCTACTAGTGCAATTCCAGCAATAATGCCATCTTCCTTCACCAAAAAATAAGCATCCACTTCCATGTTATAAGGAATGGTGGCCAAGCATGTAACATCACCTACAAATGAAACACATTGTACTCAATACCATTTATGCATTTATAATTTATTAATATCAAATAAGACAGTAAAAATCAGTATTGCTTTTTAGAGAAGCCCCACATTATTACAAAACAATACGGTGTTAAATTATAAGAAAAAAAGCATATAGTGACTCATCAACTAATGTATTATTATAAATAGTGATCCAGAATAGGAAACGAGGAAGTTTATGGAAGATCCTCAGGAGAAAGGTTAAACAAAAACCTTTATCACCAACATCACTAGCAATACTAGTAGTTTCCAAGATGGTATCAATAGCAATACTAGCAGAAACCACCAATAAAAGTTTGCCTTACCCATCCAAACAAGAAGAAACAAGCGATAGAATTAAAAAAAAAAGAACAACAATCAGATTCCCTATTTTCTACTCTATAAAAAACAAGAAATTTAAGTAGCACAATCAAATACCAGAGTTGTGGGGTCCTTGCGAGTGACCAACGGAATATCGGGCTTGTCCTTTTCGAAGCCTTTGATGGAGTCCTGATTGGAGTAATACCAATGCCCTGATTGGAAGCAAGCAGTTGGAGAGGAAGAAATCCGAGTTGAATTTAATCAAATCACAAACCCATGCAGAACCCAATAAGCATTCAAACCCATAAAAACTTCATGAAAAAGAATATAACGTCTTTTTCCATCTGTACCTGAAGCTCAAGAATTGTTCAGAAGCTTCCTGTCATCAGTGGAGGCTTTTCTGACTTTTTAATTCACTATGGGCATTGTGGTAAATTCATAATTGGAATTAATCACAAAAAAGTCCCTTGGGACCTGAGAATAATTAAGTCAACGTTTGGGACTTTCCATTCATTAAATGTCTTACATGGGACTTATGTGTAAATGTCCCTAATAATATCTGCACTGGTCCCACAGTCCCCTATCTTTCTTTGTTTGAGTCTTCACCAAGTCAGTTAACTAGTGTTGGGAAGACAAAGTCAGTCAAACTTAGTCATCTTAAGAAAAAATATTTCTATATATCTTTTTTTCTAAAGAAAAAAAAACTTGTGAAGTTGATTTGTGGAGTTTGAATATTCTTCTTGGATTTTTTAAAGAAAAAACTCCACACGTACAAAATGCAAGGCAATGATGCAAAAGTCTTCAGAAGTTAATGAAATTTGAAAAAAAAAATCACCTTTTTAACATAATTTACTGTTTATGTGGGAGATAAGTTATATCTTAATTTATGATTTTATAATATTATGATAAACATGTTTAATATCTACGCTGGTCCCACAGTCCCCCTATGTTTCTTTGTCTTAGTCTTCACCAACTCATGTCAATCAACTATATTAAACCGGTCCAATAATTTTACCTACCCGTGAATCTCCTTTCATTCATTTTCCCCTCTTAAGGATTAATGATGCTTATGTACTTGAGGCAATTTATTTAAGGGATTGTCGAATACTAAATGTGAATGTTTATTTTATGAGAATTCAAACTTTGATTTGTTATATTAAAAGGAACCACCACATCCTATATTGTGAATCACTATCTCTTTTCGTTCTTCATTTCAGGTGGCCTTTGATTTTTTTTCCTTTTTCATGTCCCATGTGTCTTGGAATCTGCTGGGGGAATCATTTAGGCAAGCCCATGTGAAATGAAACGTTTTCAATTCCAACTATTTTTGGATATATTTTTTCCCTAAAGAAAAAACTTATGAAGTTGAATTGTGGAAAAATACAATGTGAAATGAAATTTGAGATGCTTGTTTTCCATATTGCTATCTAGAGTGATGCTTTTTTTCCCAAAGTTCATTAACTTTTGAAGACTTCTGCATCACCGGATAGGTCCCCCTTTTTCAAACTTTCGATCGAGACATAACTGCTTTGATTTGCCATATCCAATTTGAAATGAAATGCTTTCAATTCCAACTACTTTAATATACCCCTTTCCCCCCTAAAGAAAAAACTTATAATGTTCAAGAAAAACCTCTAGACACGAAATACTAGTCACTGATGCAAAAGTTTTCAGAAGTTAATGAACTTTGGAAAAAACCATCCCCCCGACAGCGATATGGAAAACAAGCGTGTCAAATTTTCCACATGATATATAAAACAATTTGATTGAAAAATCGACCAAAATAAAAATGAAACCCTTAGAAATATAAAACAATTTGGACACTGTCAATGAAAACGAATATGCCGAGGTTTCTAAATTGCATGTAAAATACTGCCCCATCGCAACAAAATAGATCCGTTGACTTACAAAACAAGTAGAAGGATATGATAAAATTTCAAAAATTAGAGTAATTATAAAAATTCATTAAATTTGAAAATGTTTTCGAAAACATGTGCCTCTTTAATTTTTTTTTGTAATCATCTCGTCATATTTATTGGGAAGAGATGGAAGATTTTATTTGATTATATTTATAAATCATCTCACCAAATTTTTCATATGAATATACAATTTTTTCTTTCATTCATTATATGTTATTGACTTTACTATCATGTGTTATAATATATATTAGTATTAAATAAGGATAAATTTAAAAAATTTTGAATTTTAAAGTAGAATTAACGTGGTGGTTTCAGATTTTTTTTAATCTATATAAAACATTTTGGAAGTGAATTATACTTAGAAATAGAGGAGTACGAAGTAAACATATAGTTGAATAACTGCCCCTACAATTTAGAGCGCAACGAGTCATATCAGAAACTTCCCTACAAAAAGAAAGTTTAAGCACTAACAAGAAAAGTCATCCCATATTTTGACAACCATAAACCCTCGTGTCAATTTTGAAAGCAAGCTTTAAATTTCTTTTCGTACAAAATGTTAGTCTCTATATTTTAATAAATATTTAAGTCATTTTATTCTTTGAGGAATCAAAACCTATAATTTGAAATTATATGAAATCAAAACTAAAATGGAGATACATCCAAATCAGGATATTAATTATATTTTTTAACATTGCCTCTAATTAAAGTCTCATATAATATTTCTCTATGAATTCTCGGGATGCAATTTATGATTTTAGGCATAGGTGAATTTAAATATTTTTTACATTGTCCTGGCAAATGTAGCGGCTGTTTGATTCTATTTTGTGTTTTTTGTTTTCAAAATTGTTTTCTGAAACTATTTTTTTCCTAAAAAAAAGTTGTTTGGTTAATTGTTTCTAAAAACAAGTTTTGAAACAAAAGGACATGTTTGAATATAGTCGTTTCTGAGAACAATCAAAAACAAAAAAAAAATCAATCTGAATGTTTGTTTTCAAAATTATATTTAAAAATAAAAAATAACAAAGTGTTTGCAACAATTGTTCTTAACACCAATTAATTCACTTACTTTAAATGACTGAAATTGACATTAACTTTTATAATTAATGTTATAACATTGATAAATTAATTTAATAAAAATTAAATAAAATTGACTGTAAAAACATAAAAAAGGTTTTTCAAACAATTTTTTTTGTTTTTACAAACGGAAAAACTAAAATAAAAAACAAACAAGGCCGTATTCATCATTCGTCAGTTTTTACGTGTTAATTAACAGTACTTTTAAGAAGGAAGGAGATAAGCATTACTAGTAGTTAATTTGTTTTTTTGCTATATATTTATATGATTAAAGGTTATTTTTGCTCCGTAAATTTTCTCGAATGATCACTAGGCATCCAAAATTTTTTATTGGATTGATATTATCTTGTAAGTTTTAAATAGGTTTAATGTTGCTACAAAAATATAAAAACGTAGCAATTTCATCTCTACTGTTAATTGACCAAATAAAGCCGATGTGACTTTGCTATGCAGGATATAATGGCACCTTATAATTCAAACCAGTTGAGTTGATGCTCTAGAAATATCATTGATATGTCATTTAGAGCTTTTTGCAATTTTTTTCTGTAAGATATGGGTCCATGGATTATCTCTATCATTTTCTGTAACTCTAAATCCTCGCAATATTGTTTTCACTAAACATCAATCTTCATAGGTCGTGCAGATTCCTCTCACCAATGATTTTGATGTGTCATTATATCCTATATATGGAGTCACCTCAGCTTGATTGGATCAACTAACATTAAGGGTGAAATTGTTACTTTTTATATTTTCAGTGCAACATTATGTGCCCGTTTAGAAACGTGGTAGAGAAGCACTTTTATACAAGCCAAGGTAAATATATGGAGGAGATTATCTCGTTTTACAAAAAACACTGTTGAACGTACATCTGGCTTTTGCAAACGTTGTTACAAACAAGCCATATATCTATTTAAAAAATTTCTGAGTGTCAAATGATCGTTCGTGAAAACTTTCAAAGCAAAAATGACCATCAACCCTATTTTGTATTTGATGCCTTTTGTAGGATCATATTATCATGCATATGATTAACCAATTAATTCGTTTTGGATTTGGTGCTGAATTATTGTCCCTGATATCCCTTCCAACACAAGTCTCTCTTGTAGAAATGCTAGCAGGTATTTCTTTTCTAGATTAAAATTTTAATTTCATCCCATTTTGTGTATTCACATTAAGGTATAGCATTATGTATATCTTGTTTTTTTTACTATACATGATGTATATTTTGTGGGTTTGGTTTCTCTCATTTTCATTTTTCTCATTATCTTTTTAGAATCTAGTGCTCACCCTTAAATAAAAAAATGGATGGTCAAGATTTTATATTTTATAAAAATATTATTATCAATAGAAATAAATTAATTTAACCAATCAAAATATAATCTAAATGATTTATAGCTGATGTGTTTTCATGACAACAAAATTTTAACTTACAAATTATAATAATAATAATATTTTTCATATACTAAATCTGAATCATCATCTATTGTTTGATTTATTGATGGAAATGTGATTCTGTTTGGATTATGAGAAAAATGAAAAGGAGAAAATCGGGTTCCTGGAACGACTTTTCTACAAAATCAGAATGCTTTGTGAGGTCAACAGCGAGAATAACACGTTTCCATGTCGATAGAAAACTCGCCGCTGAGGTGCATCACCTCAACAATTATTAAATAAAGACAAATAAATAAAATTCTTGATTCTTTATATTTATTTTTATTTTAATTTTGGTCCTTCAAATATAAAATCAGTGGTTTTGACGTTCAAATATAATTGTAAGCTAGATATCGTGATATTGGACAAAATGAAAGTAAATATGTCAAGTTTATCACACGGCATATAGAATATTGAAAAAAATGATTTTAACACGTTTTGATTGCCCCAAAAAATCTGTGTTTGTGCTGCTTCCACATTGCAAAATTTTGATAATCTTTTCTCATTTTTTGGCATCACTAATTTAGTTAATCACAATTTGGACACGTTTTCATAATTTTTTTTTTAAAGTGAGTAAAAACTTATAGACAATTTATATCTTAAGGAGGGAGTGTATACATATAAACCTTTTAAATTGCATTAAAATGGTTAATACAATTTTTAGTCCTTTAAGTTTATCCTTGTATTGGTTTTCATCATTACTTTTACAACTTGGGCCACATGAGCATATTTTGTGATTACTGAGAGACATCTGATTATCTGTGTCTGTAAGAACCCACCAATTTTTTATTTTTTTCCAATAAAGAATTTTCAACAAGGAGTTGAGCTATTCCACAAAACAAAAGAAAAGCTCTACACTCTATTAGTTGGGATATTGCAGAATTAGTCCATAATTGCATGTCACGCTCTAGAATCAGATGTCTTTCTAACGTTACGATGATCTCAGGAATCAAACCCCCTCTCCATTTGATAAGATTGTCCAATCCCTTTGATCGTAAAAATTTAAAAGAAAAAACTGTTCGTCTCCATTGGCTCATTGATCTTTACACTAGTTATAGCTTTGTTGTGTTATTCACATCCTTACCGTCTCTGACTTGTGCTAAATTTTCTTACAGATTTTCTCAATGGAATTGCAACAGGTAGCTTTCTATAGTTCACGTCATACCTATTATATATTTCTCTCTTTCTAATTTTCTATATCATGATCGTGGGTTTTTTTAAAAAAAATTGCTGCTTCTTTATTTCAAGTTAAAATGTATCTTTCATCTTTTAATTCTATAATTATTTGCTCAATGCAATTGCACATGCTAGATATTTTTAGTTTTAAGTTTACCGGTAACAACTATTGATTTAGCTTTCAAACTTCTCCTTTTTTTTTTGTTTTCGAAATTCTAGCATCAATATTTGGATGTATTTTCTATTACATTGGTCAAAAAGGGGAAAAAAAAGGTATTTGCCGTAGAAGAAAAATTTAATTCAACTATCTTTTTTGGCCAAAGCAAAACATATGTGTGAGGATATAGATATATACCTAAGTCCAACCCGGCCCAAATAGTTTCGTATGTTTTTTCTTCTTTTCTTAATTTAGAAGGGGTCAATTTCTCACAATGTGAAAAACTAATGCTCGAATTCCCGCTATAAAATGTGTTCACACTTAGTGTTTGATAGTAACTCAAAGTAATCATATTGCCTGAGCTGGGGATCGAATCGCAAATGGCACATATTGTACTACTAGAACCAAAAATCTTGTTCAATTTGGCTATTTTGGTTTTGTAACAACTTGGAATCAAACCTACTCATCCCAGTTAATGAACATTTGCAGAACTGAAAGAAGGTGGGGATGAATTTAACTTGCGGTTACCATAGTGACTACATTATGAACCAATCAGTGATTGCAAGAGAATTAGAAAAAGTCACCGGAATGTTTGTTTTACCAACCATCACAGCCAAATTTTTAATTTGCCTCATATTCCTATCAGTTTTGTCGATTTATAGATGTCGTAGAAGCGAAGACATTGAAGATTTCATATGGCTTCATAGCCTCATTCCAATAAGGTACTCCTACAACGATTTGAAGACAATGACCAAGGGTTTTATGACTAAGTTAGGTGAAGGAGTTTTTGGCACTGTTACAAATGCAAGTTAAGGAGTGGATCTGATGTTGCTGTTAAAATGTTGGGCAAATCCAAAGCGTATGGCCGAGAATTTGAGTGAAGTTGCAACAATTGGGAGGATACATCATTTTAACATGGTACACCTTGTAGGGTTTTGTGTGGAAGGAACAAAACATACTCTTGTCTATGAGTTCATGCTCAATGGGTCACTGGATAAATATATATTTTTGAGAGAAGAAAGCATCTCTTTGAGTAATAAAAAAATATACGAGATATCTCTAAGGATAGCTCATGGAATTGATTATCTTTATCATGGTTGTGACAAATAGATATTGCATTTTGATAGCCCCATAATATTCTACTTGATGATAAATTCAATTCAAAGATTTCAGATTTTGGGCTTGCAAGATTATACTCTATTGATGATAGCTTTATAATATTGACTTCAGCAAGAGGGATAATAGGATACATGGCTCTTGAGTTAATCTACAAAAATATTGGGAGTGTCTTATAAGGTTGATGTTTATAATTTTAGAATGTATTTAGGAAATGGCCAGTCGGAGAAGGAATTTGAATCCACATGTTGAACACTCGAGCCAACTTTACTTTCCCTTGAGGATTGACAACCAATTTGACAGAAGAAAAAGATGTAGAAATAAAGGACTTGACAGAAGAGCAAAAGAACTTGGCAAAGAAAATGTTCATAGTTGCATCTTAGTGTATAGAACCAAAAGCCCGCAAATAGTCCTTCAATTAATAAAGTAATAGAGATGTTAGAAGCAAACAACATGGAAAGTCTTAAAATGACCCTGAAACTTTCTTCATATCCTAATGAATAAGTTTTGGTGGATGATGGGTCCTCCTCCGGCCAGGCAACATCTACTGTCTCTGAACAATCTCATCGTCGTCAAGAAGAGAGTGCCAATGATGAAAAATGAAACTTTATAAATGAAAAGGGAGGTCAAATCTGGTAATAATTTATAGTTTAGCATATTGGTTTGTATTTTGATAACAATACTCAGTTATTATGTAATTTGACTTATAAATTAATATATAATATAATAATACATAAATAAATACTTTTAAATTATGTATTTAATACATAAATAAATACTTTTAAATTATGTATTTAGTTTCTTTAATCTTTAAAAAAAAATTTAAACAACTGTCATGTAGGATCATGGGTAATGTTGAAGCAGTGAGGAGGATGACAATCCAGAGAGGTGAAGCAGCTGGAAATCATTCTCAACAATGTGAGGGAAAGAACAAAATTTGTGCTCCTTCTCTTTGCGGCATTATCGCAAACACCTCATGTCCATTTCGTCTCCGAGATGACCCACCCAGCTGCGGCTACCCTAAATATGAGCTTGCCTACCAACACAACCTCACTCTTTTTCATCTGTACAACGGAACATACAGAGTGCTAGCACTAAACTACAACAACTACACAATCCGACTCGTAGATCCTGGAATTCAAGCAGGCAATTGCTCCTCCCTCCCGCGCTATTACTTATCCCAATCCAATTTCACCGAAACTTACCACTTAAACATGGAATATGATAGCAGTAATCCCTGCGGCGCAAATCTAAGGCGAATGGGATTACAAGTTTCGTTCAAGCACGTTGTGTACTTGAACTGCAGCTATCCAGTGAGGGACGACGCAGCGTACCTAGATACATCTCATGCGTGAATTAGGAATCCAAAGGTCATGTGTTTGCTGTAGCAGGGACTTGCTGGTTAAGGAATTAAAACCTCAATGTCGGGTGAAATCGGTGGCCACCATTTCGTTAGATTGGGATTCATCACAGGTAGGTAATGGTGGAATCAACCTATCATCATACGCCGAAATTCACAGAGAGATGTCCAAAGGATTCGAGGTATTGTGGTGGAAACGAGCTTGTGTTGATCACAGTTGCCCAATTTCCAGTTTCTGTTCTTTAAACCGTGAAACTCTGAGACTCCAATGCGCTCGGGATTTTCCGCAATGTTATAGCCCCATGGGAATCACTGTGCATGAAGGAATTGCATGCGGTAAGTCACCTTCCTTTCTGCTTTAAATTCTTATATTTAATCATTTTCCAGAAATCATGAACTTTGAATCAACCCTTTAAATTCTTATATTTATCCATATGATTAATTTTCTACATTATTTATCCATACATAACTTAAAAAAGTTTATGATTATTTACATATCAAACAAAGATGTATGGTTCTGCACGTATAAAAATAAAGTTTCAAGTGATGCTCATTCATCTTCCGATCCTATATATACTTAATTTAATTAAATCAAGGATGTTAGTTGATTAGTTAATATGTTCATTGGAAAAGTTATACTTGAAGCACCTATTGTTTTCTTTCATTTTTAATTTGGTAGCCGTATGTTTTTATCTCATAATAAAATTATTTAATTTTATTCGGTTAGCAAAGTTAGCTTTTGTACCTCAGTTAATAATATGGTTAAAGCAAAATTGCAAAGCTAAGGGTGCTAAAAAAGTTAATTAAAAGATTTAATGTTATTAATTTGCCAAGACTTGAGAAGCTGTGATAGATTTAATGTTATTAACTAAGTTTTAAAGATTAACGACTTTTTTTTTATCCAAAGATTAACGACTTATTTGAGTATGATACAAAATCAAGGGGAGTTTAATTGAACACCTTTTTTCCCAAAATCAATAATTAATTAATAGCAAAACTAATTTGTTAAATGCATACCTTAATTATCTGCATATGATCTTCCCGCGAGTCTTAAATTAAATTAATTATCTGCTTATGTTTTTTTTTGCTTATGTTTTATTTGTGTGTGATGCAGATAAGTTAACAAAGCTGGGCGTATTGGCAGAAGGCAACAGTTCTACATAATTTTGTAGTTGTGTTTTTCACTTTTTTGCCAACAATTTTGAGATAATTTTATGTTACACTAAAAATACTTACATACTTTTAGAGTATCAAATTGTTTATATTCTGTTCAATGAAAATATTTCAAGTATCATCTATTGTGAATCTCGCATCCCATAAATTTCTTGTAATTATTTTTCTTTTTCCATAATAAAAAATACTCAAAATTGCTCGTCAACGGAAAAAAATTGTTTTGATGCAAAGTTTTTAACATCTTTTTACAAAATATCTTTTGTGAATTTACAATCAGCCCGAATAAAAAAACAATTGATTTAGCAAATCGCTTTGAAATTTGTTAATGTATAAAATAGTTGCTAAAATTTCTTTTTTTTTTAAGTTGGAATAGTCCTTCTAAGGCCTATTCCAATGTTTTAAAGTAAAAATAATGCAATGCTCTTTACCATCAACCTTTTTATTTCAGAATGCCACTGTAACCTATGTAGATGCACCTTTTTCTACAATTTTGAATGCATGATGATCTAGAAGATATACACATGGGAAATTATTTTGTTATGAAAAATAAAAATAATTAGAAGAAATTTATAGAGTATGTGACCCAATAGTGAACACTTAGAGCATTTTTATTGGGTAAAGCAAAGATGACATAACGTTTCGAGAGTATAAAAGTATCTCTCCCATTACACACTTTTATATATTGAGATAATGCTATACTAGTCTACTTAATTATTTTTAATTTATCTCTGTCGTGATGTTGACTTTTGTAAAATTTTCTTTCAGATTATCTCTATGGAATTCAAAAAGGTAAGGTTCATGCTACCCGTTTCTTATATTTTTCATATTTTATTATTTAGTTATCTATCATTGACGACACTGGCATTTTTACACCTTTTTATAATTAATAGGTAACTATACACCGACGATAGTATTTAATGCCACGTGCACATTTCACCATAGTACAAGGGTATTTTTGCCCTTTAACCCTTTAAAATTTGGTGAAAGTGCAAAAACACCCATTAGTTTTCAAAGTGCATTCAACACTATATATTTTTTAGAGGTCCAAATTACCTATGATCATTCAAACTGAAAGCAAGAATGTCATGACTCTTTAATATAAAGTAATACCATTACATATGCATATGCAAAAAAGTGTAGAGCCTACTAAAAAATAACAGTGTTAAATTACATTTAACAATTCTGACATTTACGGTCCCTTTTGAATGTTCATAGATATTTTTGCGTCTTTAAGAGTATATGGTGATAGACGCTCTTTTGGTAAAAACTCACAAATATTTTATTTGCACCTTAACCATTTAACGTTTAAGAGATTTTAAAAAAAACTCATAAATATTTTATTTGCACCTTAACCACTTCAAAATTTATGCAATAATTCCATAATTAGGTCTTAGTTTTTTTTAAAAAATACTTTGGATTGATTTAAATATATTTTGGTATCATTCCATTATTTTTATCCAGGTATAAAGATGTATATTCTTGTTGCTAAACCAATTCTTTAATTTTCAAAGATATATGTTATTAAATACTATATATCTTACCCTTAATATAAGAGTTTTTTTAAGATATTTAAAAGCATTAATATAATATTTGTTCCATCAAGCCTACTTTCATTTTTATTTTAATAAAATAAGTGGTTTTGGTGGTTCTGATTTTTGTTAGATAATAAGAACCAATATTTTAAATAAAATAAAATTTGAGGGATTGAAACCACTAATATTAAAATCGATAGACCAAAATCAAAATGAATGCATATTTAAGGGATAAAGATTGTTTTAAATCTATTTAAAAAGTTGAATAAATTACTTAATTATAATATATATTTTAAAATACTTATGTATATCATTATATTATATATTAGTTTATAAGTGGAACAAAATTATATGAAAAAAGTAATAAATATATTAGTTAATTAGGTTAAAAAAGGTTAATTGACTCAAAGGTAATAGTAAATTTTGAGACGGAAAGAGATTAATAACCTTAATTTGCACATATCACACACATATCATTAATTGTTGATATTGAAAACAAGATGCTGAACTGCTATTAAGACAAAAACCCAAACCCCAGCAATAACAAAATATTGCCATCAGATACAAATCTGATCAATTCAGAAGTTCCAATAGGTATAACCAATTTTGACGTCTTTTCAATTATTAGATGTTAATTTCCATTACTTGTGCCATCACCTAAACTATTAAGAGAATGTACCGGAACTGTGGATGTTGTTTCATTAGAGCTTGATATGGAATCCACTAAAACTGTCTCATTAGGATATAGAGATGGTTTTGGAGGCATTTCTAGACAATCCACGTCATTTGCTTCTAACATCTCTATTACTTTGTTCATTGAAGGACGATCTGTGGGCTTCAGTTGTATGCACCAGAGTGCTATTATGAACATCTTCTTTACTAGATCCCTCTCTTCTTCTGTCAAATCTTCCATTTCTATATCTTTATTATTGTCAAATTGGTCGTAAATCCACAGGGGAAAGTATAGTTGGCTTGAATGTTCTGCATGAGAATTCAAATTCCTTCTCTGACTTGTCATTTCCATCAGAAGCATCCCAAAACTATAAACATCGGCCTTGTAAGACACTCTCCCAATATTCTTGTAGAACAACTCAGGAGCCATGTATCCAATTGTTCCCCTCGCCGCAGTCAAAGTGGCAATACTATCATCAACCGCGTATAATCTTGCAAGTCCAAAATCCGAAATCTTTGGAGTGAAATTGTCATCAAGAAGAATGTTATGAGGTTTGATGTCAAAATGCAATATTTGCTTGTCACATCCATGATGAAGGTAAGCAATCCCACGAGCCACTCCCAAAGATATTTCATATATCTTACGATAACTCAATGAGGTGTCTTCCTCTTTACGGAAAATATATTTATCCAAAGACCCACGGGACATAAATTCATAAACAAGAGCACGTTTCGTTCCTTCCACACAGAATCCAACAAGATGTACCACATTGAAATGGTGTATCCTCCCAATAGTCGCCACTTCACTCATAAATTCTTGGCCATTAGCTTTATTGCATTTACCCAACATTTTGATGGCAACGTTAGATCCACTCCTTAGCTTTCCCTTATACACAGTGCCGAAGCCTCCTTCACCTAATTTGTTCTTGAAACCTTCAGTCATTGTCTTCAAATCCTTGTAAGAGTACCTTATTGGAATGAGGTCATGGAGTCTTATGAAATCTTCAATATCTTCATATATTGATAAGTGTCTTCTACGACATGTGTAAATCAGCAAAGCTGATAGGAATACGAGGCCAATTACAAATCTGACTGTGATGATTGGCAAAACAAATCTTCCAGTAAATGCTCCTAATTTTATCAGGAGCTTTGGTGGGCTAGAATCGGACAGAATTTCGTCATCTGCATCTATGTTCACTATCCTGAATAGTCCTGCAAATAATATTTCCTTGAGTGACAAAAAAATGAAAAAAAAAGTGTATCTAAGATAATATAATTGGTTCCAGAGGTCCAAAAAAGAAAAAAGATTGGCGTACTATGGGATTGGGAAGCTGGCTAGACTAATTTGGAATACTATATAATGTAAAGGCAAATATGACATGAGTTTAAAAAAAACAGCGAAGAATTCACCTTACAATATGTATATTTAAAAAAGTAAATTAATTTTTTGAAAGAGTAAGAGAAATTTGTGCCGTAAATCATAGGCGATAGAACCTTACCTTTCAGAACTCCGAAGAGATAACCTGTAAAAAATTTGTTCGGAAGTCAATAATAGCAGAGGTGTGAATAACAACAAACACATCTATTAAAAAAGCATAGTAAGAAGACGACAAAAAATACAGTACTATATCATTTTCACGCCTTGAATATAATATGCAGTTTGCATAGACTATTATATAATATATTAACGATAAATATTCATTCTTTGCTTCAACTCTCATAGTTTTTACTTGAAAAGGAAAAAAAACAAATTCAGTACTTTCCGCATTTGGTAGGGATTAGGAGAAGAAGACTTTTGATACCTAATCTGTCTATTTACATGATGTATTTGTGTGCAATTAAATTATTATAAATTATTATAAATTAAAAAAATTAAAATATTATCAGAAAGAGTTAGTTATAAAGTAGATCATAGTTTATAAAAATACATATGCCTTAATTCAATTATAAAAATACTAAAAATACTAGAAAAATATCATTTAGCTACAAAAAAATCCGTTGTTAAATGACTATTTTTCATTAGAAAATTTTCATTTAACACCGGAAAATAGTAACGACCCTCATTTTAGTGACAGAAAATAGCCATTTAGCGACGGATTTTCCGTCACTAAATGACATTTTTTTGGTAATGTATTCAACATTTGATATAAGATTTCATTGATTAATTTAGGAAGATTAAAGAAGTTAAATAAATACTTAAAGTATTTATATTTATCATTTTTCTAAAAAATTCTAACTTATAAACTAATATATAATATAATAATATACATAAGTATTTAAAAGAGATAATATACTATATGATAAGTAATTTATTTAACTTCCTAAATCTATTTAAATTAGTCAATTTGGTTTAAGCGTATATGATTAAGTATTTATGTATTAGAAATATGGAATCCAGGCCACCCAAAGACACTGAGGGCCTGTTTTGGTTCAATCGCAAGATCTTTGGCTATGCGATGGTGTGCAATGCAGTAGTGATTACTATTAATACGTTTCTTCTGTTATTAACAAGATTTGAAGAGGCTATTTTATATATTTAATCAGAATTATAAACGATCCAAGTTGAATAAAAACATTATGAATGAAAAAATGATAATTTTTTAATTAAGTCAGCCTTAAATCAAAGAAGTTCGCATTCGAAACTACGAAACCAGTAATATTAGCTGGATTTAAATATGTTATATGAAATGCAAACAAAAAAAATTATCTGAAAAACATTATTCAAACGTTTGGATAAGATTATTTTACCATTCGTATTGTATATTCTCATGACTCATTTATATATAATTGAATTCATTAGCAGGACAATTATATGAGATTAAAACTAAATAGCTAATAAAAAATTGTTACCTTCTGCAAGTATGCGCAACCTTGTCAGCTTTCCTACATCGCCCAACAATATAATAAAACCTCATATTAACTCAAGATTCTAATATCATAACCGGGTAATAAGGAAGTACCAGCAGGTAAATAAAAATT
>JANTPZ010036247.1:0-10559 GCA_025593235.1 Vachellia pachyceras
GCACTTTAATTCTAAATTATATTATTCATTAGTTAGGAAAATAACCACAATGGCCAGTTGCTACCATGTAATTATATTATGTCAAATATTAACCAAACAAATGGTGTTGGGGACAAACACGCATTCATGAGTATATGTCACCTTTGAAAATTCATGCATAAATTAACATCGTTGGCTGGTTCAAAGCAGAGACTCCCAAATTAGGACGTTTCTTTATATTAATAAATACATTAAAATTTAGGGAAATTTATTTTGAGGTCCCAAATAAGCAATTTATTTACGAAAAGGTCTTATGGATTCATATTTACAAAAAAGTCACATTGACAACATGAGGCCCTTATATCAATAACAGCATGCGCTGGTGTTGACTACACCATATGCGATGGTAATGACAACACCATGTGCCGATAATGACAACACCATGCACTGACGTTGATAACATGAGGTCCTGCTTTGGGACCTCAAAAGAAATATTTTTATCCATGGGACCTTTTGGTAAATAAGTTGCTTATTTGATACATGAAACTAAATTTCCCTTAAAATTATATATATATATATATATTAAATTATGGTATATTTTTATTAATAAAAAATTTTGTGGGTCGATAAGTCCTGTATCATAAACAATTTGGGGTTAATATCATTTTTGTTTCTTTAAGTTATTTTAATTTTGATTTTGATCCATTAAATTTCTAACAATTTGTTTTGATCCTTCAAAGGGTAAAATGGTTCAAAATTTCATTAAGTTATAGAGGTTAATATTTTAAATAGAATAAAATTTAAGGGACAAAAATTAAAATGAAACTAACCTCGTAATCAAAGATTATATTAATGCAAAAATATAACTTCAATGGCTCCATTGGATGTGTTGATGCTGTTTTAGATTAAATTCTCCATCAAAATTTAGAAATTATTCATCAACAAAATCCTTATATCACGGGATAATAATATTTAAGTCTAAAAAATTGAATTGATGATGTTTATATCCTTGAAAGAATTAAGAAAATGAGTCAGAAATATAGATTCATACAAGTTCAAGCAGAATCCCAAATACAAATTAAGAGTTACATTTGAAACTTAAATGCCTAATTTACAATTCCTTTTGCAAATAATAAATGTCAAGGACCTAATCGTCATTCTATATCATTAATGAAATTAAAACTTGAGAACTTAACATATATGCGTCGCGTTCTTGTCAAAAAAAAAATCACTGTTCATTTACAATATTTTTTGGTATTTTATTTAGAAAAAAGTTTCTACTTAAAAAAATAAGGAAATAGGCCATACCAATACTAATTTATGTAGATAAAATGTATAGAGTACTGGTATTCAATACATAAAAATTTCTCCTATACTTTTTTTATAAATAAAGTGCTTGTTTGGAGACTCATTTTCTCCAACGTTGCACAAAAGTCAAGACAAAACCATTTGTAAAAATTATCTCGAAATCCGTAAAATCACCTCGGAAGCCGTAACTCCTTTATCTCAACAGATTTCTCAAACATAAACAAAATTTTTAAATGGAAACTTTTTTAATCATTTTTCCATTTATTTATTCTCTACATCTATACACGAAAATACACAACAATATACTATCTCAGAGTTCTAAAATGACTGTCAACATTTGAAGAGTATAGGCTTAATCGCCTCCCCAAAAGTCATTCATGCGCTTACCGAGATAAAATTTCTCTCACATATTTACCTCAGAATCTGTAATCGTTTTCCCAACGGACTATCCAAATAAGCCCACTTCATCAAGATATTTTAGACGCAATGAAATTGCGTAGTTTATCTATACACCTTCTATCTATATATAAGTATATATATATTTATGCTTTTGTACACGGATATTCTGAATAAAAATCGCTTATATATATTGTGCCTGAATATTTATATATTATTGAAACCTAACTTTATTGGGCTTGTTTGGATAGTCCGTTAGGAGAACGGACAGATTCTGAAATATGCTTGCCTGTCTTATGTACAGTTGTCATGTTTTTAATTGGATCCTCCCTAATTTTAAATCCTGGTAGTTTCATCTAATTTTCAATTACATTTAATTTTTTTGAAAAAAAAATTCTTATTGTACTTCAAATTTATAATTAAAAAAATTAAAATTGCAAAATAAATAATGAATTTTTAATCAACAGTTTTAAAAATATTAACACAAAATATTATAATAATTTATTATTTATAGAATAAAGAATAAAAAACTAAATGGACCTAGTTCCCAATCATGTAAAACTACAAGGATCTGATAAAAAGTAAAAACTGGAAGGAATGATTAAAAATTGGTTTAAATCATAAAGTCCGTAGATTATTCATCTCTTCAAAATATAATTTTAAGTATTTTCAGATAATAAAGTAAAATATTTAAATTTATTTAAAAATATAAAATAAAAAATTTATAATAATTCACTGTATTATTTTTTAAATGAAAAATCTTTAAAAATATAAAATGCTTAAAAACACTAAACGTATTTATTTGACCATAAGTTTTTAAATAAAAAGTATAATTTATTTAAAATTACATGTCAAAATTCCAAGTGTTGTCTTTAAAATGACATATTATATATGTGACATAAAATTAGTTGTTATTATATTTGAAGGGGTTGTCAATACGTTACGAAAAGTTTTTAACCAACTCAACGGAGCAACAGAGGTACCTGACTGAAAAAGTTGTCAAAATTATTATATCACCTGTCATTCCATTTGAAAGAGTTGTTAATAAGTTACGAAATTTTGTTTTTCAGAATTTAATGAAACAATATAGATACCCCTAATAAAAATTTGCTTACAAGGATAAAAAAGTTATCATTACATTTGATGGAATTGTAATATGGTATAAAAAGTTGCCAAAAAAATTAACAGAGCAACAGAGATACCCAAATGAAAAAGTTGTCAAAATTATTACATCACTTGCTATTCCATCTGAAATAGTTGTCAACAGACCATGCAAAGTTATAATTTTGGAGTATGCTTTTTAAAATTTTTGAAGGGTAGTTCTGTCTTTTCGCTCAAATTATGAAATCCCCATTTGTGATTGTTATCGATATGTCTTTTCGCTTATTCATGACAGTAAATAGGATTTATATTTTTAATGGGTATTTATAAGGGATTGTCCCTTTGTATATAAGGATATTGTTTAATTTACATTTAGGTCCCATAGTCCCACCTCAGCTGGTTCGGCAGTTATGTGTAGTTCATGAAAAGATAATGTTCGGTAAAAGTTTTCCTCCAACGAAAAGTCAAAAGTTGGCTTTTAAAAAGACAATTAATTGGTTCTTTTGTGTCTGTATATGTCAATAATTTTGCCTTATATTTATTAATAAATACTCTAAAATGGCCTAAATGTTATGAATTTTGGTGAGAACTAATCTAAGATTAAATTTTGAAGTGAAATTAATTTAATCCCATAATTTGAAATATGAAATACGACAAAAAACAAAAAAATAACAACAATTCAACAAATAATAACCTTGACCTATTAAATAATCATAACATTTATGAAAATCCATTTCATGGCAATTATATTTTTGAAAAAAGGGTTCCTTTTTCATACGCTTTAGCACATTAACTACAAAAAAATGTCATTTAACGATGAAAAAATTCATTGCTAAATGGCTATTTTTCATCAGAAAATTTCTATATAGCGACGGAAAATATTAGTGACCCTCGTTTTAGCGACGGAAAATAGCCGTTCAGCGACGGATTTTCCATCACTAAATGATATTTTTCTGGTAGTGATTAATTATTGAGTAGTAGGTGGAACAACTATTTTTTGAAAGTATCTTTAATTATCCATTCAAGAGATATCTTTAATTAAAAATTATATTTAAAGTAATGGTCCATATGTGTGGGTGTGGCAAGCAACTTCCATATTAATAATAATTTAAAATGTTTAGAGATCTAACAATTATTGATTCCTTTTTGACCTAACACTCATTCCCCCTTTTTCTCTTACTATTAAAGCAATAACCACTTTTAGAGAATTGTCATATATGTGAGTTTTTTTTTAAAAATATATCTATTGGGTATCATCCGTTGCCCAATAGAAAAAATATATATATATTTGGCATCTAAAATTGCTACTATCAATTTAGATCTTTATAGTTTTTTAATTACGAAATTAGTCCTTAAAGTAGTTGTCAATTTTCAGTAACGAATGGAACGAGATACATATTTTATTGGGAAAATTACTCAGATGTCCCTAGTAACAGAATTAACCACAAAATGTCTTAAAGATTCACAAAATTACCAAAAATCCCGGGAGTAGCTGTTGAGGTTGTCATTAACAACCTTACTAGTCTTCATTAACAACCTCAGCAGCTTCTCGACCTTATGGTAATTTTGTGAATCTTTGAGACAATTTTGTGATTAATTCTGTTACTTGGGACATCTGAATAATTTTCCCTATTTTATATTAAGAACTACACAGAATGAGGAAGGCCCTATAAGTGCAGTCGTAGCATGACTTTCTCTCAAATGGGAGTTTTTAGAATGATAAAGGACATTCAAGGGGTGGTGTAGATCAAATGGTGGGCTTTCAACTATAATGGACTCATTGTTTAAAGAATTATTTTGGTTGTTTGTATTAGCATTGAAAATCACTTTCACATCATTCAAAATAAAATTCCTCTCATACATTTATCTCATAATTAAAAAATCACATTCCACCGTTAATCCAAACGGGTTCAAATGTTTTCACTTACAATTCTTTATATCTTGCAGTGGATCTAGTTCCTTCTTGAAATGCTTTGGGCTAAATCCTTTATAATGAAGTAGGCACAGAACCAACAAGAGTAATAATAGTTTCAGGCTAAGTTAAGAGGAATAGGTTAATATACCATAACTTACTGAAACAAGATTTAAATCCTCGTTCGGAGAAATACCCATAATTAGTGTTCAACGGTGCTTCCAACATGATTGCCTCCGGTAAAAGGCTGAATGTACTTAGAAGAAAAAAAAAAGTAGCCTTCGTGTACATCATTTTATCGTTATAATTATAATCAAATTATCCTTTAATAAAAAAGAATCAAACAGAAGACCCCTGAAAATTCAGTAAATATTAAAAAGTTGCAAAATGCTTAGAGGATTTCCATTGAACGTTAATCAATATAGTAATATAATACGTACCATTTTGGCAGTTGCGGACTTGCGGTAATGGAGTTCCCATTCACATTAATCCTTTCTGGGTGAACAACAATTCTGCCCAAGAATACTGCTGTTACCCTGATAAATTTTGGTCTCAAATGCTCTCACAATGGCCGACCCATTTTCAGTCTTCCGAGCGACACATGCTATGTTACAGATATCAACTACGAAACTTACAAACTAACACTAGTGGACATGGATGTGGTGAACCAAGAGTGCCCCAGAGGACGCCACAATGTTAGCTTGGGAAATTTCCCAATATGACTGTTGATTATGAGTTGAATGTGAACCTGAGTTTCTACTTCAATTGCAGTTTATCTTCTTATAGTAATGTCGATCTCCCTCTGAACACCGTAGGGTGCTTGAGAAATGAAGGATCGAAGAAGTCACGTGTGTTTGAGACTGCTTAGGCTGAATATGGATTGTGAAGAGAAGGTGGTAGTGGTGGTGAAGGAGGAAGAGATCAGAAGAGAGGATTTTGACTTGGTAACTGGGTTTGGTTATGCCATGAACAAGGGCTTTGTGTTTGATTGGCGAAAAGCGATGGATTGCGCTAAGTGTGAGGATTCTGGAGGACTTTATGGTGGCTACACTCAAACCAATGATCAGACGCTTTGCTTTTGCAGTGATGGCAGCATTTCTACCAAAAGCTGCAGAAAGGTCTTGCTTTCTTGTAACTTGATCTGCATCTCATATCTTTCTCTCTTCATGGTAGTCTCTTTCCACACACACACAAATTGCAGTGCTTAAATTTCATATCTGGCAAGCAGCATAAAGCATGTAGTTTTATGTAAAAATTAAGTTTTTCCATAAAAATAAAAAATAAATCTGAACGGTTCAGATATAATGGGTTGGGGGAGCTCATCATATGAGCACCCTAACCATGTATAGTAAGGGTTTTATATATTCATAACTTATGAATATATAGAATATTGGTGATATGTGTTCCATGTGTTTTTTTGTTTGCTTTCTTTCACTTCAAATACAAGATTCTTTTACTAGAAGCAATCCTATTTAAAATATACTTGAGCATTAAATTTTTCTATCTCTAAATGAGAATTCAAACCTTGATTTACCATGTTATGAGAGATTAGCCCATTCTTTTTTATTTGGCTAAGTACAAATATTCTCATTTAGGAGATAATTCTTTTTAAAACACTATCGAACACTAAATGTAGGTACCTGTTTAAGTGGGGATTCAAACTTAATTTGTTTTGTTGCAGGAGACCAATCTCTTTTACTAGACTGTAGACTCAACCCTTATTGATAATTAGTCCATTCAATTAAACATAACCTCTTTGGGTTAGTTGTTATATAATCCTGATTGGCCGCACACAGTAGGGAAATTCTTTGACTTGAAGAGCCCATTTATCAATATAAAACTCTCAAAAAAATGAGGCCCAACTTGGAGGACTCCCCGTCCAAACAGAAGTGCCGTAGTCCAATTTAGAGCCCAATTCAAAAGAAACTAAAAAAAACAAAAAAAGCGATAAATTGTTAGTGGGTGAGAAAAGAACCATATTGAAATATTATTCAAGATGATGAATGAACAAGTGTTATCATATTGCTGGCAAAAAAAAAAAAAAAGAACAAGTGTTATCGTATTTCTTTCTGGGAATAATTAAATAATCAATAAGATGCCTTCACTTTTGACCATATGACTAATCAACAAGGAATAAGGTATATTTGATCAGCATTTTGAAATGACATCTAATGGCTAGTTTGTATATAAAAGCCGTTTGTTTAATATATTGAAAAATTTATAATCAAAACTCAAATAGGAGAATTAATAAATAAAAGGTTCCAAAGATTTACAAAATTACCATAAGGTCCCAGGAGTAACTGTTAAGGTTGTTAACGAAGATTGATAAAGTTGTTAATGACAATCTCAGCAGGTACTCCTAAAATCTTATAGTAATTTTGTAGATCTTTAAAATATTTTATTCATTAATTCTTCCTTTAGAAATTCGTTGCAAATTTCTCTAATATCTATGCATCAATGTTACAGGGATGGAAAATATTTATTCCAAGATGATAATTTTCAACAGGGAGAATCCTTCATTCCTTCCTTAAACTTTCGTCGCAATTACCTGATCGAAGGGTGTGTAGTTTGACTTTGATTAATATTCCCGTTATAGCTATTAATATTATCAACCATTCCTAAGCACAGATATTATCGTCGCAATCTAACCGTACATGGGTCCTCCTTGTGTTCCTCTTCCCCATCAACTTCTCTTCTTTTTCTTCTTCTTCATTCCCTTGTCCCCACAGTATTTCGCCATTGCTGATGAACAATTCTTAGATTGCGAGCCGTTTACCTGCGGAAGCATCAGCAACCTTAGTTACCCATTCTGGTTCGATTCACTTCCTCAGTATTGTGGGCATCCAAGCTTCAAGCTGGATTGTAAAGAAGACAATGCTACCATCAACGTGGCGTCCCAGGATTTTCGTGTCATCGATGTTCATTCAACCACAAGAACACTTACAATAGCAATAATGGATTTGTGGGGCACCATCTGTCCAAATGAATTCCACAACACCACGTTGGGTCATTCTCTCTTTAGCTACACTTCTGATAACGTAAACTCTACCATATTCTATAATTGTGAGTCTTCAGAATACACGCGTCCACCTGTGAATCTATCAACTTCTGTGGAATTTAACTGCTCCGTGGATGGTAGTGATCCTCGCCGAGCATACTTCTTGCTGATCGGCGAGAGCAGGTTTAACCGGAGCGCTCTGGGATGCGGAATTTGTATTACAGTTCCTGTTCGTGGGGTGGCAGCGAGAAGTTTCATGGAGGATGCCATAGATCCTGTTGATGTTATAGGTCAAGGTTTTGAGGTTAAATGGAAACTGACAGAAGAAGGACGATGTGAAGGTTGCAGAGATTCAGGTGGAAGAAGTGGGCACGATGTAAGTGTTGGTGGATTCACATGTTTCTGTCCAAATCAGGGTCATGATCAAAATGGGTTTTGTTTTCGTGATGTCCCAGAGAGTATGTTTTCTTCTTCCCAGCTTCTAGTTTAAGTTATTGATTATTAGGTTCTTGTGCTGCTTTACAAACTGATTTTCTCCTTTCATAGATTAATTGAATGGGTTGGTTTTGCATATTGCAATATATAGGCAGAATACGACATTTAGGAAAAAATGAATAAAAAAAGGAAGATGCTGGTATGTGTTGAATACTTGTTGGCATCACAATATGAACTTTTAAGTCATAATGATGTTGTTGATACAGTGCGTTCTTTTCAGTGCTGTTAGCTGGTTGTTTAGATTCGACCTGAGCCCCACTCCCATCAAAAGACTATGCTCACTAAATTTTAGGCTTGAGCTTGAGTATAATAAAAGGTTTTGGGAGGAAGGGTATTTGCTTCTTCTTAGATAAATAGATATTTCCTTTAGTTACTTCTCACTTAATAGTTAATAGAGGGAATTTCTGCATATGTTACACTCATGAATAGCTGAACTTACAATAATTTTTTTTTAATCCTTGACCACCTTTCACCTGCTTGTTTCTTTTAATTTTTGCTCTCTATTTATGAAAGTATAGATTGCAGTTTTCATTGAGAAAAATGCAAGTGTATTTAATTATTTCCCCCCTTCTTTTAAACTCTGGTAGCCGTCTGGCGCACCAGAATGAGCTAGAAACGCTAACCTGAATTAGAAACAAAGGCTTCTGTATCTTGCCATGAATGCGTATTAAGGCGATAATGAGCCGGTGATCCCTATGCAACTGTGAAGTCAATGCTTAGCAGTTAACTACAGTAATTTTTTTAAAGAAAAAAAGCTGAGCTGACAGATGTTGTGAAAGAGCTTCGACAAGTAACTGTTGGAAAAGTGTGTTAAAAGAGAGAACCCCAAGTCCCACATTGCTTGGGTCAATGAAGGGTTGAGAGTATATATGTTAAGGAGTGATGTGGGCTTGTAAAAGGGCCAAGAGAGGAGGTGGGCCTCACGCACACAAGAACAAGTAGAAATGGGGCAACGCAGTTGAAATCTGGCAATTCCCCCTGGATACTTTTTAATATTTCATTTTGGATTCTGATATTGATTAGCCATGAAACACTGTCTCCAGAGTTTGAATTCGTCCAGCATTTTAGCCTTTCGTTTTCCAGATTAATGGCCAACGTTCCCAGATTAATTACCGAACGTTTTGATATTTATTTTGTGTTATTGCTAGTGCATTAATCAGAGGTTAATGGTGTTAATGGCTGCCAACGTTCACTTGACCTCCCAGCGCCTATAAATAGCGAGCTCCACCAAAGAGTCCAGTGCACCGAGCTCTCGAGCTTATACTCCTCTCTTCCTCCTTGTTCTCTGAGCGTCTGCTTTTATCTTTCTGCTGTTCTGCTCCTTGCTCCGACGAGAAAGACCCGTTTAATCCTGGGGAGTTGCCGTCCTGTGACGGAATAACTCTTAGGACAGTGTTTCGTACACGACTCGGGTGACATTTTTGCTCTCACGTTTTGTTGTTTTGCAGGTGTGGTGCTAACAATCTAAGAGTTATGGAGTCGCAGGGAAATGATGCCAATCCCGGTGGGTCTGGGAGTAACATCCCCGCTGTCGTCCCTATCGCTGCTGTGCTACTGGCCAAACTTCCGGACATCTCCAAGATAGAAGTATTCGATGGGAAGAACTTCAAGAGGTGGCAGGAACGTGTCTTCTCTGTTTTGGACATGCACGGAGTTGCTGTGGCACTAACCCAAACCCAGCCTGCTGAACAAAACCAAAGGAGCACATGGGAGCATGCTAATAAGGTCTGTAGACACACAATCATTAGTACTTTATCTAACGATATGTTCGATGTGTACTGTGTCTACAAGGAAGCAAAAAAGATATGGGACTCGTTGATAGCCAAGTACACTGCTGAGGATGCTGGCAAACAGAAGTTCGTTGTTGGGAACTTCTACAAGTGGGAAATGACTGAGGACAAGGATATTAAGGTGCAGATCAACGAGTACCATAAGCTGCTGGAGGAATTGCGTGTCGAAAAGATCAACCTTCCTGATGAGTTCGTTGCTGGAGTGCTGATCGAAAAACTGCCGGATTAGTGGAATGACTACAAGCAACAACTCAAACACAAGTAGAAGCAGTTGTCGCTGTCAGACCTTATCACTCACATCATCATAGAGGACACTAATTGGAGGGAGACTAGAGCTGTCAGGATGGCATCCAAAGCAAACCTGGTTGAGACAAAGCCACGCAACAAGAGGTATGGCTCTACATCCAAGAATGGTTTTAAAAGACCTGATTACAAACCCAACCATTCTAACCCCAAGTTCAAGAAGACAAGCCGCTGCTTTGTCTGTGGAAAACTAGGCCATCATGCTGCTCAGTGCAGGAAGAGAGTTAAGAATGATTATCCTCCTAAGCCAAATGTAAATCTGGTTGAAGGAGATGAT
>JANTPZ010036248.1:0-16897 GCA_025593235.1 Vachellia pachyceras
AAGAAAGAAAGAAGAAGAAGAAGAAGAAAAGTGAAGGAAGCAATGCATATGGCTCGAAAAAAATAGAAAGCCACATGTTATCAAAAACATGTGACAAGGAGGGGATAGTGATTCAAAAAATTCATATAAAAAAGAATAGAGAAAGCCACACGTTATCAAGAACGTGTGGCAGAAGAATAGATGGTGTGAGTCACCATCACCATCAAAAAATTTTTTATTAAAAATAATAGGGGCCAACGCTGTGGGGTATTATAAATACCCTTACATGCCACAATACCATACACACACTCATCCAGAGAAGAGAGGGAGTAACATTAGAGATAGTCGTTAGAGAGAGAGTGTGAGAGAGAAAGGAGAGTAGGGAGGTGTTTTTTCAGTCTGAGGTTCTGCTTGTGGGATTATTTAGGTCAGCAAAACAATTTATTTTCATTAAACTTATTTTATAAAAATTGTTCTACATATTTTTCTCTTTCTATTAGTAGTAATATTATATTGATTAGAGAATATTTTTGGATTTAGATATTTTCCAATTGGAGTTATAGCAATGTCTATTATTAATTTATGTGTGAGTAGAATTATTGACTTGATATCTGAATTATTTTAGAAATTATTTATTTATTTTTTGATATAAAGTTTCTAATACATAGGATATTTGACCATTAAAATTAAGTTAAATATTTTATTTGAGGTTGTTGGAAGTAATAATAGATCCTTGATAGATTAAATATTTCCGCATGGTAACTTCCTGTCTCGATTAGTTTTGCATAAGGATTCTAGAAATGTGGTTACATTTGCATCGAAAAGGAGCCACGCCCTGTTTACTAGCCTTTTTTTGGTAAAAAAAAAAGAACGAAAGGTTTTCACTTTCTCAAAATTGCTTTAAAACTTCCTCTCTTTATAAATTTTGTATGAGGATTCCAGAAATGTGGATAGTTTTTGAAAATTCATCCATTTGCATTGAAAAGGAGCCATCTCTTTTTTTGGCCTATTTTGGTCAGAAAGGATGAAAATTTTTCACTGAATCAGAATTGCATGGAAACTTCCTCTCTCGGTCAGTTTTGCATGAGTTATTCGAAAAGCAGCCGCCTGTTTACTGGCCTGTTTTGGTAAAAAAAGAACGAAAGTTTTTCACTTTCTCCAAATTTCTTGAAAACTTCCATTATTGGTTAGTTTTGCATAAGGATTCCAGAAATGTGGTTTGTTTTTTAAAATTCATCCATTGGCATAGAAAAGGAGCCAGCTCTTTTTTCGTCACATTTTGGTCAGATAGAATGAAAACTTTTCACTGTTTCAGAATTACATAGAAACTTCCTTTCTCGATCAGTTTTGCATGAGGATTGCATAAATGTGGTTTGTTATATAAAATACATCCATTTGCATTGAAAAGGAGCCACCTTGTTTACTTTCCTGTTTTGGTAAAAAAAGAACAAAAGTTTTTACTTTCTCAAAATTGCTTGAAAACTTCATCCCTTTATCAGTTTTGCTGGAGATTCCAGAAATGTGGTTAGTATTTTAAAAATTCATCAATTGGCATCGAAAAGGAGCCTTTTTTTTCCCGGCCTGTTTCGATCAGAAAGGATGAAAATTTTTCACTGCCTCTAAATTTCATGACAATTTCCTGTCTTGGTCATTTTTGCATATCCATAAACATGGTTTGTTTTATAAAATTCATCCATTTTCATCGAAAAGGAGCCAATATGTTTACTGGCCTGTTTTGGTAAAAAAAGAACGAAGTTTTTAACCTTCTTAGAATTGCTTGAAAACATCCTCTCTTGGTCAGTTTTGCATCAGGATTCAAGAGATGTAGTTAGTTTTTGAAAATTCATCAATTTGTATCGAAAAGGAGCCAGATCTATTTTCCAGCATGTTTTGGTCAGAAAGAATGAAAATTTTTCACTTTCTCAGAATTACATGGAAACTTCCTCTTGGTCAATTTTGCATGAAGATTCAAGAAATGTGGTTTATTTTTGAAAATTCACCCATTTGCATCGAAAAGGAGCAAGCTCGTTTTTCATCCTCTTTTGGTCAAAAAGGATGAAAATTTTCACTGTCTCAAAATTGCATGGAAACTTCTTGTCTTGGTCATTTTTGCATGAGGATTCCAAAAATATGGTTCATTATTTAAAATTCATGCATTTACATCGAAAAGGAGCCACCTTGTTTACTGGCATGTTTTGGTCAAAAAAGAACGAAAGTTTTTCACTTTCTGGAAATTGCTTGAAAACTTCCTCTTTAGGTTAGTTTTGGTTGAGGATTCTAGAAATGTGCTTTGTTTTAAAAATTCATCCATTGGATCGAAAAGGAGCCAACTCTTTTTCTAGCCCGTTTTGGCCAGAAAGGGAGAAAATTTTTAACTTTCTAGGAATTGTATGGAAACTTCTTTTCTCGGTCAATTTTGCCTGAAGATTCTAGAAATGTGGTTAATTTTTGAAAATTCATCCATTGGCATAAAAAAGGAGCTAGCTCTTTTTTTCGGCTTGTTTTGGTCAGAAAGGATGAAAATTTTTCACTATCTCGAAATTACATGAAAACTTCCTCTCTATCTCAGTTTTGCATGAGGATTCCAGAAATGGGGTTATTTTTCAAAAATTCATCCATTCACATAGAAAGAGGAGTAAGCTGTTTTTTCCAGCCAGTTTTGGTCTGAAAGGATGAAAATTTTTCATTATCTCTAAATTGCATGTAAACTTCCTTTCTCTGTCAGTTTTTCATCATGATTGCATCAAAAAGGAGCTACCCTGTTTACTAGCCTGTTTTGGTAAAAAAGAGTGAAAGTTTTCACTTTCTCAAAATTGCTTGAAAACTTCGTCTCTTTGTCAGTTTTGCTTTAGTTTTTCATAAATATGGTTAGTTTTTTAAAATTCATCCATTAGCATCGAAAAGGAGCCTTATCTTTTTTCTAGCCTGTTTTGGTCAGAAAGGATGAAAATTTTTCACCATCGAGGACTTGCATAGAAACTTCCTCTCTCGATCAATTCCGTGTGAGGATTCCAGAAATGTTGTTAGCTTTTGAAAATTCATCCATTCCCATTGAAAATGAGTAAGCCATTTTTTCTAGCCTGTTTTGGTCAGAAAGGATGAAAATATTTCACTATCTCAGAATTGTATGAAACAATTATTGGAAATTGTGCCCTAAGGGCCAATCATTGTACCTCACACATTATTTATTTTAATGTATTTTCTTCATTTAATTATCATAACTTTTGCATGTTTATTATGATAATTGCATCCATGGGCAAATTATGAATATTGACCTAAGTGTCCCTGGTCGGTTATCTAGGTGGGAACAAAGATAAAGTAAGACCAGTATGACTTTGATAAGGTATGGAGGTACGAGTCAAAGTCATAGGCACTTGTAAGAGTACAAGGTGCTGGACCGACCCGCTATCAGAAAGCTGCATGGATTAATTCACTAGCTTATGTCATATGTAATCACGTCACAATGCCCTTTGACCTGAGATCATCATGGATTCCTGTATGAAAGTCACAAAGCTTTGACCTAGTCAAAAGTCACCTTTGACCGGGTGATGATAAAGGCTATAATCGGGCTTACGCATTTTCATGTGGAGGAATGTGAGTGATCAAGATGGGATTTATCCCTCACATTAGGTGAGAGATATTATAGGGTCCCTCGATGAGTGAGTCTGAGAAATGTGTGGCCATACTGTAACGAAAAGGGGTTTTCATTTCTTCGATTAGACTACTTAAGGATCGAGAAAGTAATGGTCGGGAATATGAGGATGACGTCATCCGTGCCTCATCCTTGACCGAGATATCACGTGACAAAAGGGACGTAACGTGGTTGCATAAAAGGTTGCGTTGCGTTAACGATCCCTGTATGATTTGGGTAGTCGTACTGTCTTGCTAGAGACCGCTTATGGCTTGTGGGCTTGTGGTGAGATTAGCCCACTGCCAACTTTATATGGGCCTACAGGGTCGCACACAAAAACAACCCAACATGAGCTTTATTCTGGAGTTTATTTGAATTTTAAATATACATGCATATATATGTTAAAATTTGAAATTTCACAATATTATGTAAATAATATTTGTTTGTTAGTTTAATATTTAATTTATTTGATAAATTAAATAACTAGCATTAATTTATAAAGATAAATTAAATTCATTGGCTCATTATTTGGATTAATTAAATGGATATGATTTGATCAAATCAATTTAATCCAAATTAAGATTGCAAAATTAGAATTTCACATTTTGAATTTCAAATTTCGAGTTTCAAGATTACATCTTGAATATCTTTTGAAATTCAAATTTCAAGATTAGATCTTGAATATCATTTCAATTTCAAATTTCAAGATTAAATCTTGAATATCTTTTGAAATTCAAATTTCAAGATCAGATCTTGAATATATTTTGAAATTCAAATTTTAAGATTAGATCTTGAATATCATTTCGAATTTCGAATTTCAAGATTAGATCTTGAATATCTTTTGAAATTCAAATTTCAAGATTAGATCTTGAATATCTTTTCAAATTCGAATTTAAAGATTAATGATGAATAATCTTGAATATCTTTTTTAAATTCAATTTCGGATTTTTGAAGATTAATAAAAGATTAATCTTGGATTACGATGCATTCCATGAGCTCTAAAACATTAGTTCTCGTGAACAGTAGAGGCAATCCCATTCTGAATTTGAATTCACTCTTGAGCCACAAAACCCTAGAGAGAGAGTGAAACGAAGAGGTGCTAGTACGCTGTTATTGTTAGGGACTGTTCGCGTGGATACCGATAGAGGGAGGCGATCAAAAGAAATGCCGGCTCCTCGTGATTGGAAGCAAGAATGTGGAAGGTTGATGCAAAGGAAGGGTCAATCTCAAAATGCAAAAGGTACTTTTTCATCTCCTCGATCTAAATGCCTTTGACAGATCCGTATTTGGGATTAGAAAATTTTAAATTCCACTGCGTGTACGTTATAATCCCAACAACAACATGTCTCGGTCAGTTTTACATGAGGATTCTAGAAATGTTGTTAGCTTTTGAAAATTCATCCATTCGCATCGAAAAGGAGCCACTCTTTCTTCAGGCCCGTTTTGGTCAGATAGCATGAAAGCATGATGATTATGGTTCTTTTTTAAAATTCTTCAATTTGCTTCAAAATGGAGCCAACCTATTTACTGGCCTATTTTTGTCAAAAAAAGAACGAAAGTTTTTCACTTTCTCAAAATTGCTTGAAAACTTCCTCTCTTGTTCAGTTTGCATGAGGAGTCCAGAAATGTGGTTATTTTGTTTTAAATTCATCTGTTAGCAAAGAAAAGGAGCCAGCTCTTTTTTCCGGCCCGTTTTGGTCAGAAAGAATGAAAAACTTTCACTACTCGAAATTGCATGGAAACTTCCTCCCTTGCTCAGTTTTGCCTCATAAATCCAGAAATGTGGTTAATGTTTTGAAAATTCATCCGTTCGTATAGAAAACGAGCCACTCTTTCTTCCGGCCTGTTTTAGTCAGAAAGCATGAAGACCTTTAACTTTCTCAAAATTTGATGGAAACTTCTATTCTCCGCCAGTTTTGCATGAAGATTTCAGAAATGTGGTTTGTTTTTTAAAATTCATCCATTTGAATCGAAAAGGAGGCACTGTGTTTACCTTCTTTTTTTGGTCAAAAAAGAGCGAAATTTTTTCACTTTCCCAAAATTGCTTGAAAGCTTTGTCTCTTGGTCAGCTTTGCTTGAGGATTTAAAAAATGTGGTTAGTTTTTGAAAATTCATCTATTGGCGTCGAAAAGGAGCCATCTCTTTTTTTCAGGCCTGTGTTTGGTCAGGAAGGATGAAAACTTTCATTGTCTTGAAATTGCATGGAAACTTCCTCTCCCGGTCAGTTTTGCTTGAGTATTGTAGAAAAGTGGTTAGTTTTTGAAAATTCTTCCGTTCGCATCGAAAAGGAGTAAGCTATTTTTTCCAGCCTGTTTTGGTAAGAAAGGATGAAAAATTTTCACTATCTCAGAATTGCCTAAAACAACCTATCCCGATCAGTTTTGCATGATGATTATAGAAATGTGGTTCTTTTTCACCAATTTGCATCGAAAAGGAGCCACCTTATTTACTGGCCTGGTTTGGTCAAAAAAGAACGAAAGTATTCACTTATTCAAAATTGCTTGAAAAGTGCCTCTCTTGATCAATTTGCATGAGGATCCAAGAAATGTGGTTATTTTTGAAAATTCATCCATTGGCATAAAAGGAGCCATCTCTTATTTTCGGCATGTTTTGGTCAGAAAGGATGAAGATTTTTCATTATCATGAAATTACATGGAAAATTCCTCTCTCGGTCAGTTTAGCATGAGGATTCCAGAAAAATGTTTAGTTTTTGAACATTCATCCATTCGTATCGAGGAGGACTAATCTATTTTTCCAGCCTATTTTGCTTAGAAAGGATGAACACTATCTTAGAATTGCATGAAACAACCTGTCTCGGTCAGTTTTGCATGAGGATTACAGAAATGTGGTTCTTTTTTAAAATTCATCAATTTGCATCGAAAAGGAGCCATCCTGTTTATTGCCTGTTTTGATTAAAAAAAGAACGAAAGTTTTTCACTTTATCAAAATTGCTTGAAAACTTCTTCTCTTGGTCAATTTTTTCTTGAGGATTTCAGAAATATTGTTAGGTTTTGAATATTCATCCATTAACATCGAAAAGGAGCCATCTCTTTTTTTCTGCCATGTTTTGGCTAGAAAGGATGAAGATTTTTCACTGTCATGAAATTGCATGGAAAATTCCTCACTCGGTCAGTTTAGCATAGGGATTCCAGAAAAGTGGTTAGTTTTTGAAAATTCATCCATTGGCAATGAAAAGGATCTATCTCTTTTTTCAGCCCGTTTTGGTAAGAAAGAATGAAAAACTTTAACTGTCCTAGAATTGCATGGAAACTTCCTCTCTTGGTCAATTTTGCATGAGGATTCAAGAAATGTAGTTAGTTTTTGAAATTTCATCCATTGGCAAACGAAAAGGATCCAGCTCTTTTTTCTACCTGTTTTGGTCAGAAAGAATGAAAAACTTTAACTGTCATAGAATTGCATGGAAACTTCCTCTTCCGATCAATTTTGCATGAGGATTCAAGAAATGTGGTTAGTTTTTGAAATTTCATCCATTCGCATCGAAAAGAAGTAAGCTATTTTCTCCAGCCTGTTTTGGTCAGAAAGGATGAAAATTTTTCACTATCTCAGAATTGAATGGAACCAACCTATCTCGGTCAGTTTTGCATAAGGATTCCAGAAATGTGGTTCTTTTTTAAACTTCATCCACTTGCATCGAAAAGGAGCCACCCTTTTCACCAAAGAAAAAAAGAAAAGGAGCCACCCTTTTTACTGGCTTGTTTTGGTAAAAAAAAAAGAACCAAAGTTTTTCACTTTGTTAAAATTGCCTGAAAAATTCTTTTCTATGTCAGTTTTGTATGACGATTCCAAAAATGTGGTCAATTTTTGAAAACTCATATATTTGCATCAAAAAGGAGGCAGCTCTTTTTTTGCCTGCTTTGGTTAGAAAGGATGAAAATTTTTCACTGTCTCAGAATTGTATGGAAACTTCCTCCCTTGGTCAGTTTTACATGAGGATTCAATAAATGTTGTTCCTTTTTTAAAATTCATCCAATTGGGTCGAAAAGGAGCCACCTTGTTTATAGCATGTTTTGGTAAAAAAGAACGAAAGTTTGTCAATTTTGCGTAAGTATTCTAGAAATGTGTTTGGCTTTTGAAAATTCATCCATTGGCAACAAAAAGGAGCCAGCTCTTTTGGCCCGTTTTGATCAGAAAGAATGAAAAAGTTTAAATATCACAGAATTGCATGGAAACTTCCTCTCCTGGTCAATTTTACATGAGGATTTAGAAATGTGTTTCTTTTTTAAAATTCATCAATTTGCATCGAAAAGGAGCCACCCTGTTTACAGGCATTTTTTGGTCACAAAAGAACGAAAGTTTTTCACAATCTCAAAATTGCTTGAAAACTTCCTCTCTTGATTTGTTTTCTAGTTTTTGAAAATTCATCCATTGGCATCAAAAAGGGGCCATCTCTTTTTTCCGGCCTGTTTTTGTTAGAAATAATGAAAAACTTTTACTGTTTTGGAATTGCATGGAAACTTCCTCTCTCGGTCACTATTGCATGAGGATTCACGAAATATGGTTAGTTTTTGAAATTTCATCCATGAAATTTTTTTACAGTCTCAGAAATGTGGTTCTTTTTTAAACTTCATCCATTTGCATCGAAAAGGAGCAACCTTGTTTACTGGCCGGCTTTAGTAAAAAAGGAACGAAAGTTTTTCACTTTCTTAAAATTGCTTGAACACTTCCTCTCTATGTCAGTTTTGTATGATGATTCCAGAAATGTGGTTAGTTTTTGAAAATTCATCTATTTGCATCGAAAAGGAGCCAGCTCTTTTTTCTGGCTCGTTTTGGTCAGTAAGGATGAAAATTTTTCACTGTCTCGGAATTGCACAGAAACTTCCTTCCTTGGTCAGTTTTGCATGAGGATTGCATAAGTGTTGTTCCTTTTTAAAATTCAACCATTTGCATTGAAAAGGAGCCACCTTGTTTACCAGCCTATATTGGTAAAAAAGAACGAAAGTTTGTCACTTTCTCAAAATTGCTTGGAAACTTCCATGCTTGGTCAGTTTCGTATAAGGATTTCAGAAATGTGGTTAGTTTTTACAAATTCATCCACTGGCATAAAAAAGGAGCAAGTTATTTTTTTGACACGTTTTGGTCAAAAAGAATGAAAAATTTCCCTGTGACAGAAATGCATGGAAACTGTTAGATATGATTAGTTTTGATGATGTCAAATATAAAAGAGCAAAATGTTTTTCACAATGCAAAAAGTTTTTACAATATATATTTAGCATGCATAATGATTTTACAATACATATTGATTTACTATGATATTTTTGCATTATTTTAATTGGAGGATGATGTGGTTTTGAATATATTTTGGACGTTAAAATGTTTCAAATAGATGTTTTATTACATATATTGAGTTACCATGCATCTAAGCTTTATTTGGATGTTCAAATCTGATTCTGGAAGTTAATACTCGAGCATGATGAGTTTTTGGGGTTTCCTATGGCATTACTTGAAGCAAAACTCGAGTATGCACTTCAAGTATTGAATTTTGGAGTCAACACTCGAGTACTGGGGTCACAAAACTCGAGTATTAGCCTTCTGGGAGTCAACACTCAAGTATTGGGGTCACAAAACTCGAGTATTAGCCTTTTGGGAGTCAACACTCGAGTATTGGGATCACATAACTCGAGTATTAGCCTTCTGGGAGTCAACACTTGAGTATTGGGGCCACAAAACTCGAGTATTGGCATCTGGGAAGTCGATACACGAGTATTGGAACGTAACACTCGAGTATTGGCCTCCTTTGTTTTCTGTCAGCTTGACATATGTTTGGTTTTTTGACCATATCTCCCAAACTACAAGTCCAATTGCTGTGAAAACAATTTTGTATAAAACTAGACTTAAAATGCGTTTCATCAACACCTAGAATAGCATCAAAAGATTTTAAATGAAGGAGATATAAGTTTCTAAAGTTGGTGGTCGAGTTCAACGCTTTATGTCTGACTTTTGCCTATTTTATCTATCATAACTTTCTTTAGATAATGGACTTAGGTATAATTCTTGTTTCTTATGAAAGTAGACTTGCAGGGCTTTCCATTGATATATTATATGCAAGGTTTGGAGTTTAATCGGGAGAGTTATGCCGTTACAACTTGAGCTATGACCTGTGCAAGTTAGAAAATGGAGTAGAACTCGAGTTTTGCATTTACAAAACTCGAGTATCGTGATCTGAACAGAATTTTACTCAATATATTCAGCAACACTCGAGTTCTAGCTTGGGAAAATTTGAGTTGTGCTTCAAGCCTCATAAAACTCGAGTTCCATATTTTCAAAACTCGAATATCGTGCTTTCCAATTCTGAAAGTGATGTCAATACTCGAGTTTCAGTTTTCAACACTTGAGTATCGAGTTCCATTTTTAGTTTGTAGCACAACAATTGAAGTAGAACACTCGAGTTGTGAAAGAAGTGTTGCCAACACTTGAATGCTAGTTTACAGCACTCAAGTATCGGGCAAAGTTTTCAAATGTGGCGCAACACTTCAAGCAGAACACTCGAGCATTTGATAGAAGTGTTATCAACACCTGAGTATTAGGTTTTCAATACTCGAGTATCAAGCACTCTTTTTCTCAAAACACAACATTTCCATCAAAACACTCGAGTAATGGTAAGAGAAGTGATAACACTAGAGTATTATGTTTCCAACACTCGAGTATTGTGACATCTCAAAACACTTCACTTCAAGTTCGCCTTTGAACACTCGAGTATCAACTGAAAGTGTCCTTAACACTCGAGTACAAAATTTTTAACACTCAAGTATTTGTGTTTGAATTCAAAAACTTCTGTAATACTCTCAGCAAACACTCGAGTAATTTCAAAAGCATTATAAAAACTCGAGCATTGAAATAAACACTCGAGTATTGTTTTATAAAATTCAAAATACTTGGTCATCACTCGAGTATTGTGAAATAGAACTTGAGTACTGCTTTCAACGACTATTTCTTGATAGCTTTAACTGCTCTCTGCAAAGCTTTCCATATCTGTGTTTAACAATTTAACCTATTATCATAAATGCTTTATGCCTTGAATTAGCAACAGGGAATAGGTCTTCTAATCACATCTTTAACGTGGGCTCAATGGACATATTCATAGATACGCAACCCTATGACAGAAGCAATTAATACAAGACAATGAGCATTGAAACAAAGTGTAACGGATACAACGCTTCTCTCCAACGGATATATTTTTTCCAACATCTATAAATATGAGGAAGCAACAAACACAGAAAAAGAGATTAAGTATATGGAGTCACCAGACACAAAACAGAGAGTGTGGATTCGAGGAAATCACACAACAACTTTAGGACTCTGACATTATACTTCTTCATGAGCTTCAATGTCAATACAATCCACTTCATAGAGTGAAGCATTTCTCAAATGTAATCATCCCAACCTTTAAGAGTCGCTTAGGATAGACCTGAGTGAAACAGAGTGTAACCTTACATGTGGTAAGGGGGAGTAATTGTAAAGGTTTCTCAAGTACCAATCGTTACAAACTTGAGTGGGTTTCATATATGCCTGGAAACATTTATGAGGTTCTCAAGTACCCACGGTGACAAACTTGAAACAGCTTTGCAAGTGTCCGTAGTGAACTTGTGATTGTAATGGTTTTCCAAGTACCTGGTTTAAACTTGGATGTTATAGTGGATTGAAAATCTCAGAATCTGAGGACTAGACGTAGGTCAAAGAGGGCCGAACAAGGATAAATGGTTGTGTGTTTATCTTTCATTCATCTTCTCTAATTTCAAATTACATCATTTTTACTCATATGTTTTCATAATATGTTTTGATTAACTTATGATTTGGATGTTTTGATAAATTAAGTTTTGAACGAAAAATTTTGTAACACACAATTCACCCCCTCTTGGGTGCAGCCATTCTCACAGAAACTTCCTCTCCCGATCAAATTTTTATGAGGATTCAAGAAATGTGGTTAGTTTTTGAAATTTCATCCATTCGCATCGAATTGGAGTAAGCTATTTTTTCCAGCCTGCTTTGCTCAGAAAGGATGCAAATTTTTCACTATCTCATAATTGCATGGAAATAACTTGTCATGATCAGTTTTGCACGAGGATTACAAAAATGTGGCTCTTTTTGAAAATTCATCAATTTACATCGAAAAGGAGCCACCCTATTTAATGGCCTGTTTTGGTAAAAAAAAAGAACAAAAGTTTTTCACTTTCTCAAAGTTGCTTGAAAACTTCCTCTCTTGATCAATTTGCATGAGGATTCCAGAAATGTGGTTAGTTTTAAAAATTCATCCATTAGCATCGAAAAGAAGCCATCTCTTTTTTCTGGCCTGTTTTGGTCAGAAAGGATGAATATTTTTCACTGCCTCCGAATTGCATGGAAACTTCCTCTCTCAGTCAGTTTTGCATGAGGATCACAGAAATATGGTTCTTTTTTAAAATCCATTAATTTGAATCGCAAAGTAGCCACCCTGTTTACTGGCCTGTTTTGGTAAAAAAAAGAACGAAAGTTCTCCACTTTCTCAAAATTGCTTGAAAACTTCTGCTCATGATTAGTTTGCATTAGTATTCCAGAAATGTGGATAGTTTTTGAAAATTCATCCATTGGGAACAAAAAGGAGCCAACTCTTTTTCTAGCCCGTTTTGGTCAAAAAGAATGAAAAACTTTCACTGTCTCAGAATTTCATGGAAGCTTCCTCCCTTGATCAGTTTGCATGAGGATTCCAGAAATGTGGTTAGTTTTTGAAAATTCATCAATTCACATAAAAAAGAAGCCAACGCTTTTTTCTGCCCCGTTTTAGTCAGATAGAATGAAAACTTTTCATTGTCTCATAATTGCATGGAAACTTTTTTTCTCGGTCAGTTTTGCATGAGGATTTCAGAAATGTAGTTTATTTTTGAAAATTGATCCATTCGCATCGAAGAAGAGTAAGCTACCTTTCCCGCCTATTTTGGTTAGAAAGGATGAAAATTTTTAAGTGTCCCAGAATTGTATGAAATAACCCATCTCAGTTAGTTTTGCATGAGGATTACAGAAATGTGGTTCTTTTTTAAAATTCATCCATTTGCATAGAAGAGGAGTAAGCTATTTTTTTCTGCCTGTTTTGGTCAGGAAGGATGGAAATTTTTCACTGTCCCAGAATTGCTTGAAACAACCTGTCTCGGTCAGTTTTGCATAAGGATTCCAGAAATATATTTCTTTTTTTAAAATTCATCAATTTGCATCGAAAAAGAGAAACAATGTTTACTGGCATGTTTTGGTCTAAAAAGAATGAAAGTTTTTCACTTTCTCAAAATTGCTTGAAAACTTCCTCTCTTGATCAGTTTGCATGAGGATTCCAGAAATGTGGTTAGATTTTGAAAATTCATCCATTCACATCGAAGAGGAGTAAGCTATTTTTTCCCGCCTGTTTTGGTTTGAAAGGATGGAAATTTTTCAATGTCCCAGAATTGCATGAAACAACCTGTCTCGGTCTATTTTGCATGAGGATTCAAGAAATATGGTTCTCTTAAAGAATTCATCCATTTGTATCGAAAAGGAGCCACCCTGTTTACTGCTCATTTTTTGTCAAAAAAGAATGAAAGTTTTTCACTTCGTCAAAATTGCTTGAAAACTTCCTCTATCGGTCATTTTTGCATAAGGATTCCAGAAAGGAGTAAGCTATATTTTTTCCAGCCTGTTTAGGTCAGAAAGAATGAAAATTTTTCACTATCTCAGAATTTCTTGGAAACAACCTGTCTCGATCAATTTTGCATGATGATTACAGAATAGTGGATCGTTTTTAAAATGCATCAATTTGAATCGAAAAGGAACCACCCTATTTATTGGCCTGTTTAGGTCAAAAAAGATGAAAGTCTATCACTTTTTCCAAATTGTTTGAAAACTTCCTCTCTTGATTAGTTTGTATGAGAATTCTAGAAATGTGTTTAGTTTTTGAAAATTCATCAATTCGCATAAAAAAAGAGCCAGCACCTTTTTTCTGGAAGGAAAACGGATTTTTAAATTCCTGCTATGCTTAGACGCTATCTATGAAGAAGTTAAAGCCAGAATAATGAGCCTTGACACCCTACCTCCACTCAGGGAAGTTTTCTTCACCGTTAGGAATGAGGAGAGTAGGAAGAAACTGACCAATACAGTACCAATCACTGCTGCCAGCGACTCTCAACTGAGTGCTTTGCTATCAAGAGGAAAGCCTACAACGATAATAGAGCAAAGAGGAGTAAATGGTGTGGCCACTGTCAGAAATCTGGTCACACCAAGAATCTCTACTGGAAACTCCATGGCAAACCAAAGAGGGAGCGGTAAGAAAGTCATGGCTGTAGTGGATCTGCTAGTGACATGGCTGACAGAAGTGAATCAGGTTTGACCATGGAGGAGGTTGAAACTATCAGGAAACTACTTGAGAACATGATCTTTAACGAAAAAATGTTACAGGTAAAACAATACTTGCCTTAAATACTAGTGTGCATCATCAGGAATTATGGATTGTAGACTCAGGGGCCATTGATCACATGATTGGTAATAGAAACTTACTCACTAAGATAGTGGTGTGTCACTCAAACATTTTCATTAAAGTGGCTATTGGTGACTCTGATAAAGTTGAAGGAATTGGTACTGCCTTTATTACTGAATCTCTGGTGTTGTACAATGTCTTCTATACTCCTAGACTAAAGTGTAGTCTTTTATTTGTGAAAACTATGACACAAAATCAAAACTGTGATATGCATTTCTCAGCCGCTCATTATTTATTTCAGGATCAGGATTACAGATGACGATTGGCATTGCTAAGATCCTAGAGGGACTCTTCTATTTGGAGGTTCAGGCACCAAGATAGACACAAAGACAAGAAAATTGCTCTACAGCTTTCTCTACCAGTGTAGAAAATAAATTACTGTTATAGCATTATAGATTAGGTCATCCAAGTCTACTTGGTATGTCAAAAATATTTCCACATATTATCAATAAAAGGATCTCTTTTTCATGTGATACCTGCCAGATTGCAAAACACACAAAATCCTCCTATCCACCTCATTCCCGTGTGTCTTCCAAACCATTTAATCTTATACATAGTGACATTTGGGGTCCCTCTCATATTCCATCCTTATCTCAAGCAAAGTGGCTTGTCATCTTTATTGGTGACCAACACGCCTAACATGGGTGTTCTTGATGAAAGATAAATCCGATTTGATTCCAATCTTCATCAAATTTCACAAAATGATCGCCACCCAATTTCAAACATCCATTCTAACCCTTAAGAGTGACAATGACAGTGAATATATGAGCTCCACCTTGCAGAAATACCTTCAAGACCATGGCATTCATCATCAAACTAGTTGTGTAGGCCATCCCAGCAGAATGGAACTTCTGAGTGCAAAAATAGGCATATGTTAGCTATCACCCGAGCCTTAATGTAAACCACTCAAGTTCCTGATTATTATTGGGATGAGGCACTTCTTACAGCTATACAGTTGATCAATAGGATGCCATCCAAACTATTAGGTTTCAAAACTCCTGTGGACATTCTCAAATAAAACTATCCGCACACCTATGTCCCCATAGATACACCCTTAAGAGTTTTTGGGTGTGTCACATACGTTCATAATAACTATGGAACCAAACTTGACCTAAGAGGTCATAAGTGCTTATTCCTTGGCTATCATTCCTCCTAAAAAGGCTATAAGTGTTTATTCTCCAACTCTTACAAGAATGTTTATCACCATGGATGTCACCTTCCTTGAAGACCAGGGGTATTATACCAAATCTCCTATTTAGGGGAAGATTGATCAAGAATGGGAGTTCTTAGCCTATGACAGCAACCTTAACACTCCTAAAAAATCAGACAGCAACCTTAACACCCTTGAAAAATTAGCTACTGTTTTCCCAGACCCAGACATACCAGCAAATGTTCCTCTAGACCATGGAGAAACCTTAAATGCATCTTAAACCTGTCCCCACACACCTGGAACCATGTACCTAGAGCATAAGGTAGACTCAACAAGGCTAGAAATAGTGGTAGAGGAGACTGATGATGCTGAATCCACAGAAACACCCACTGGAAGTAGAGATACAATACCAAAAATGGCGATAAATGGTAGTCCTGGGCAGTGAATATCCCTCTAGGTCAAGGCCAGGTCAAGAGTCAACTGTAGTTCCAGAACCTGATGTCCTCAGGTGGCCAATAGCATTGAGGCAAGGGATAAGATAGTATACTATGCATCTTATAAGTAATTACGTGACCTATGATAATTTGTCTACGTGCATGAAGAGTTTTATGACCATGATTGAGGATAAAAGAGTTTCCTCAACTTTTGAAGAATCAGCAAGAGATCCTAGGTGGAAAGTTGCTATTGAAGAGGAATTAAAGGCTCTCGCTAGGAATCAAACATGGTGCATAATGAGACTACCTGTAGGTAAGAAATCTGTCGGATGCAAGTGGGTGTTTAGAATAAATACATCCCGATAATTTCTCCCCAGCAATTTCTCAAATTAAGTTTAATCACTAACGCAACACTAGATGGGATGGCATCCTTAAAGCTAAGTCTTTATCATTTTATAATCTATCACATAAATCCTATCCAATTTAATTGGATCTTTGTTGTTTATATTCAAAAGTAACTTCACAAAATACATAGTGTTTTCTTATAGCAGCACAACAACAAAGCCTTATTCTAGCAATATTTGAAAATTACAAAAAGCATGCATTCTTATCTTTACGCCTTACATAGTCAAGACTAGGGTGACGATCCAGTGACATCCTCCATATGCTAGCCATCTAAAAGAAGAAACATGGAAAATGTAGATGAATTAAAAAGAAAAAGTCAAAAAGGTTAATAGGAGGAATTTTAGTCATTTAGCACTGTGATCGTGTTTCCTTCATCCTTCAAAGTTTTTTGCAATTCTAAATAATGCAATAAATTATAATCTTGTAAGACTTCCTTTAAATGGCGCATCTGTCAAGTTCTTTAAGTATGGAGGCTAAGACCTTGTGCTCATAAAAAAATTGAGACTTCGAATCTTCTTACATGTGACCTACCCATCAAATATCTTTATCCTGTCCCTCTGTGATTCCATTCTTCCCTTCCCGTTTTGAACCCTAAAACCAGCTCCACGCTTCCAGCAGTCATTACACTTGGCACCAAGAATCGTGCCTTCCGACCTTTAACAGCAGTACCTCTGTTTGGATCAGCGTCACAACCTGCATCGGGGTTCAGAAAATTGGTAAGCTCCTTCTCCTCCTCGCCCTTTTCTCAATTTGATGCTTTAGGATTTGCATCTCCTTGTCCGTTGTTGGTGCGTCGCCACACGCAT
>JANTPZ010036249.1:0-15838 GCA_025593235.1 Vachellia pachyceras
CACGTGCCAACAAAATGACAAAAGAGAATCCATCACAGAATCATACCCGCACTTTCAACGTCGGTTCTTCATATTAACACATCGAACTACACTGGCCACTCTTACGTGTCCAATTCTTAAGGCTTAAGATAAATATGAAGCTGGGAAATTTTCAATTTCGTGTTCCTTCACATTACCCCAACTAAAATCAAAGCTGACTTTTCTTTTGACTTTTGTGATTCTGAAATTTGATTGGTGACATGCTGGCAACATGATGGACCGTAGATGTTTCCGCCTCACCCGATCCGATCCTACGCGCCAATGTTGACCGCCACGAAGCGATCGATCCTCCTCTCTCGCTACCATATAAGGACGAGAAAACAGAATCGTCTCTGCGTAAATCGAATCGAATCGAAAGAGTTTGGAGAGAAATGGCGGGATTACCCGGTGGTATTCAGGACATTCCAGGTAACCAGAACAGCCTTGAGATCGAAAGTCTTGCTCGCTTTGCTGTTGAAGACTATAACAAAAAGCAGGTTCGTTATTAATCTTATTATTACTTCGATTATTAATGCTACTGATACTTCCCATTGCGTTTTCCCTTCCTGAAACTTGACTAGGAAACTGAAATATGATAACGGGTTTATTTGCAACAACGTTTGCTTTCAACGGTTTTTTTTTTCGCAAAACAAGATAATCTCCTGCATATATTTACCTCGACTTGCATAAAAGTACTTCTCTACTACGTTCCTAAACGGATCCAACATTGTTTTTGCCAATCATTAAACATTTCGTGCACGTTATTGACCAAAAAAACCTTTTAAATGACGCTTATTGTTGAAAGTTTTCTAAGCAAAGGAGATTAGATTTAACAAAAAAATCTAATCCATCGTAACCGTACGGCGAATCAAGATTCGGATTTCTATTGAAAAAGGTACTTAAATTTAATACTTAATGCACTTTATTTTCACTGAATATGATCGAGAATATATATATATAATCCTTACCCAAAATTTTATTTAAGAGATTAAATTTTTTCACGTAATCCAAATATATTCTATTAAAAAATGTACTCAAATTAATATCTAATACATACTAATGTCTTGAACATGATCATTTTTGATAAGAGAATCTATATATCTATAAAGAAGAAGCTATACCCGTAATTTTATATAAGAGATTAATTTTTTTTCACGTAATCCAAATATCATTCTTGGCTGGAGGTGAACTTCATATATTGGGTCTGTTTAGCAACACGGTGGAGAAATACTTTTATAAAAGTTGAGGTAAATATGTCGAAGAGATTGTCTTATTTTACGGAAAAATACTGTTGAACGTGCTAATAAGTAGAGGCACCGCGTTGCCAAACGGTCCAATTATCTTGAAATCAACTTTGGATTTAGATGTTTCCGCCTCACCCGTTCCGACCCCACGCGCCAATGCTGACCGCCACGAAGCAATCGATTCTCCTCCCTCGCTACCATGCAAGGACGAGAAAACATAATCGACTCTGCGTAAATTGAATCGAATCGAATCGAAAGAATTTGGAGAGAAATGGCGGGATTACCCGGTGGTATGTTAGAGTATAGCTAAACATGCATTAGTATATAGACTAATCCCAGGACACGTGTAACATTGCTCTTGGCTCATTGTAATATTCTCAGCATATTCCTTTAGGGTTCTCTATTTTGCCCACTGTATATATACATTCACAGTAAATGAATAGTAGCATCATTGATTGCGCCACCAATACCTATATTGTATTTCTTGGTATCAGAGCACCTAAAATACAGAGAAAGCATGTCTGGACCAGCAGCCACCAGTGTCTCGTCTACGTCAATTCCTGTTGCTGCAGCTACCTCTACTGCAGTGTCCTCTTCAGCTACATCAGCGACCACTCACCATGTCTCGTCGAAATGTTACTCGCTTTTCCAGTCTTCCTCGCAAACCTCCACAATCAAACTTGATCGAAGCAATTTTCTTGTGTGGGAGTCGGTGGTGCTCCCTCTCATTGAAGGAAATCGCCTAGAATCTCATATTGATGGCACTGGTATTGTTCCGCTGAAATATATTCCTGGAGATGCAGGAATAATCACAAATCCAGAATATGAAGAATGGTTTTCGGCAGATCGAATGCTTGTTGGGTGGTTGCGAAACACAATGACGCAGGAGGTCGGTGCTCAGCTCCTCTATTGCAAGTCTGCCAGAGAACTCTGGGTTGGTGCCAGAGATCTTACTAGTGCATCGACTAAGGCTCGGGTTATGATATTCAAATCTGAGCTTCACTCAACCAGGAAGAACTCGCTAAGGATGGAAGAGTATCTTGGACGCATGAAACACCTCTCTGATCAGTTAGCCTTAGCTGGAGCAGCTATTACTACGGAGGAACTTGTGATGCATACTTTGAATGGTCTTGACGCCGACTACAATGCTATTGTTGTGAAACTAATTGATCAGCCCAACCTAACCTGGATTGAAGCACAGGCATCTCTTTTGTCGTTTGAAAATCGCCTTGAACAGTTGAACCAGTTCTCCTCGCTCACTATTCAACCGTCTGCGCATGTAGCTGAGCGTGATTCCCCTGTTTCTCGTTTTTCTAATCGTCCTCGTCGATCTTTTGATGTTGAACAGGGTTCATGGCGTGGAGGCTATAGAGGACTTGGTTGAGGAGGACGTGCTCGTCGTGGGAGAGGAAGACGAGCTGCCTTTGGAGGAGTTCAAAGCACTTTCATGGAGGAAGTCGTCCATATTGTCACTACTGCAATAAGCTTGGTCACACCATTTCCAATTGCTATCAACGTATTGATCATTTGTCTAGACCCTTAACTATTCCTGGAGTTGAAAGAGACTCAAGTGGATATAATCCGTCTGCTCTTTATGCTGGTCCACAAACTGTTGATGATCCTTCTTAGTACATGGATAGTGGAGCAAACTATCATGTTGCCTCCTCAACTGACCAACTTGATCAAATTAATTCAGTGGGTAAGCCATATTTATCTACATGCACCGGTGAACGTGCTAAAATTGCTGGTGTAGGTTCCAAATATTTTCCTCAATCAAAGTTGCATCTGTCTAATGTTTTGCTTGTGCCTTCTGCCACTAAAAACTTACTGAGTGTTAATAGGCTGATTGAAGACAATGGTGTTGATATTAACTTTTCTACCAATGGATGTGTTGTGAAGGACAAAATGACCGGGCTAACTCTGATGGAAGGAAGAGCCAAACAAGGGATGTATCCTATGAGTAATATTTGTTACCCACAAGTCAATGTTGCTTCTGTCGAATCTGCCTCAGCTCATAGAAATGTGTTTCTTCAGTGGCACTATAAGTTAGGACATCCAAATAAACGTGTGTTGAAACAAGTTGTAGACAGTTGTAGAGAACAAGTTACTATTGATAGTAATTTTGTTTGTGAAGCATGTCAATTAGGGAAATCTAAGTTTTTGCCTTTTACTTCCTCTGTGTCTCAAGCACTCTCTCCTCTCGAGCTTGTTCATACTGATATTTGGGGACCTTCACCAGTACAATCAATTGGAAGTCATCGTTATTATATCCATTTCATAGATGATTTTAGCAGATACACTTGGCTATATCCATTAAAGCATAAAAATGAAGCTATTCATGCTTTTACAGTCTTTCGAGCTCATGTTGAGAACAAGTTTAATACAAAAATTAAGGCATTACAATGTGATAATGGTGCTGAATATAAGCCCTTTATTCCAATTGCATAAGCTGCTGGCATTATGATGAGATTTACATGTCCTTACACTTCTGAGCAGAACGGTAGAGTTGAAAGAAAACATCGACATATTGTTGAGATGGGCCTAACTCTTTTGGCCCAAGCCCGGATGCCTTTGACCTATTGGGTGGAAGCTTTTCAAACTGCAGTCTATCTTATTAATAGACTCCCAATACCTGTGTTGCAAGGGTCCAATCCTCTTCAAAAATTGTTTGATATACAACCTAATTATAAGGAGCTACAACCTTTTGGATGTGCTTGCTATCCATGCCTCAAACCATACAACAGTCACAAATTTATGTTTCACAGTCAGAAATGTGTCTATCTTGGTCCAGCCTATTAGCACAAAGGACATAAATGTCTGAGCTCCACTGGACGAATATATATATCAAGACATGTTGTATTTGATCCTTTTTTGTTTCCTTTTGTTACAGGTTTTCTCAATAGAAGAACCTCTCCTGAACAATCTCATGAGTCCACTATGCCTCTTTTCATCTATAATCAACCCGCAATGTCAGGCCCAATTATTGGATCCAAGAGCAACACGGGTGAACATATTATTATGAATTCTTCTAGTGGGCCTGATGGGAGCCCAGTTGGTGCCAAAAGTAATGTGGGTTCTGCTGGTCACTTTCCTACAAACTCGTCCGATGGGTCTCAAGGGAGTCCAATTTCCACTGGACCTTTACAATCTTCAAGTTCTGTCTCTCCTCCCAACTCACCAGGACTGTCACTTCAGCAGCCTGACACTGCCCTTGTGTCGAGTCACTCTGCACAAGACACTGTTTGTCTAGAGAAAAATAAGCACAACATGATCACAAGATCAAAAGCTGGTGTTTTCAAACCGAAACACCCCTTTACAGGTCTTTTGAAGTTTGAAGACCCCTCTTCCCTTCGTAAGACAGCTGAACCCAGAAATATTCGAGAAGCCATTACGTCAACCTACTGGATGAACACGATGAAGGCAGAATTTGAAGCACTAAAAAGGAATCAAACCTGGATTCTTGTTCCGCCTCATCATGCTCAAGCTCAACCTGTTCTTGACTGTAAGTGAGTTTTTAAGAATAAATTTCATCCTAATGGCTCTCTTCTGAAACCAAAAGCTCGACTTGTAGCTAAGGGTTTCAACAATCCCCTGGTATAGATTATAGCGAAACATTTAGCCCAGTAATTAAACCCACGACCATACGCATTGTTCTCTCCATTGTTGCCTCTTTTAATTGGAAAGTTCGTCAATTGGATGTTAACAATGCATTCTTGAATGGTTTTCTGCATGAGGATGTATTTATGAAACAGCCAGATGGTTTTATAGATCCACGCCGACCACATTATGTCTGTAAATTAATAAAGGCCATCTATGGTTTGAAACAGGCACCCAGGGCGTGGTTTGACAGGCTCCGTTTTACTCTTCTCAAGTGGGGTTTCAAAAATGCTAAGAATGATACTTCCTTGTTCTATCTGCACACTAAGAACATTGTTGTTTTCATCTTGATATACGTTGATGATATTCTAGTTACAGGGAACAATCCACGGTTTCTTCATACCTTTATATGCAACTTGAATGCAGTTTTCTCATTAAAAGATATGGGTCCTGTCTATTTTTTTCTTGGTTTGGAGATTCACAGGGATGCATCTGGTTTCTATCTCAACCAAGGGAAATACACGCTTGACCTTCTTCGGAGATTTAATATGTTAGACTGTGCTCCTGTGACGACTCCTATGGTTGCTAGTCGTTCCTTCACTCGTTCAGATGGAAATCTAATGTCAGATTCATCGCTGTACAGATAGGCAATCGGTTGTCTACAGTATCTGACCACAACTCGACCTGATATAGCCTATTCGGTAAATAAGTTAAGTCAATACCTAAGCAATCCAACTGTGAATCATTTTCAAGGAGTCAAGAGAATATTTCGTTATTTGAAAGGCACTTTCCATTATGGCTTGCATATTATACCTTTTCAACAGGCAAAAATAACAGTTTTCACAGATGCTGACTGGGCTGCTGACACTGATGATAGAAGATCCATGGCAGGCTATTGTGTTTATCTTGGTAACTCTCTGGTTTCTTGGTCTTCTAGAAAGCAGAGAGTAGTTTCCAGATCAAGTACCGAATTCAAGTATCGTGCACTAGCCGATGGAGCAGTAGAGGTCAAATGGATACATTCATTACTGACGGAATTGGGCTTGATGGTCAAACAACCTTCACTCATTTGGTGTGACAATGTTAGCGCCAAAGCACTTGCAGCCAATCCTGTACAGCATGCCAGAAGTAAACACATTGAGATCGATCTACACTTTGTTCGTGACTTGGTTCTTTCACAGTTTCTTGATATCAGACATGTCCCCTCTTCTCACCAGATAGCTGATTGTTTAACAAAAGCTCTGCCTTTCCACAAATTATCACACTTTAGACACAAACTCGGGCTGTGTATAACACTCTCTCGTTTGAGGGGGGATGTTAGAGTATAGCTAAACATGCATTAGTATATAGACTAATCCCAGGACACGTGTAACATTGCTCTTGGCTCATTGTAATATTCTCAGCATATTCCTTTAGGGTTCTCTATTTTGCCCACTGTATATATACATTCACAGTAAATGAATAGTAGCATCATTGATTGCGCCACCAATACCTATATTGTATTTCTTGGTATTCAGGACATTCCAAGTAACCAGAACAGCCTTGAGATCGGAAGTCTTGCTCGCTTTGCTGTTGAAGACTATAACAAAAATTTCGTTATTAATCTTATTATTACTTTGATTATTGCCGCTACTGATACTTCCGTTCGCGTTTTCCCTTCCTGAAACTCGACTAGGAAAGTGAAATATGGTGTTAGTTTGGAACTGGTTTGGCCACTAGTGACTTGTTTCGGCGTGGATTGGATGGTGTTAACTTTCTGTTGAATCAAATTTTTAAATCCAGATTGGTCTTGTATTCTCGAATTTGTCTGATTGATGATATTTAGATTGTTAGCTCCTATTACTGGGATTCTCCAGTTTTCCCCCATTCAATTTAATTCAATATTCCCCTCGATTCTCCTTTGTTTTTAATTAGGTTTCTTATTGTATTGCAGAATGCTCTTCTGGAGTTTGGAAAGGTTCTAAGTGCAAAAAGTCAGGTGGTTGCTGGCACCGTGTACTACATCACCCTGGAAATAACTGATGGTGGCAAGAAAAAGGTCTATGAAGCCAAAATCTGGGTAAAGCCATGGCTTAACTTTAAGGAAGTGCAGGAGTTTAAACCCGTTGATGATGCTCCTACTGAGTCTTCTACCTAGGTATTTGACTAAGCTTCACGATGTGCTCTCTGCGGATTTAAAGCTTGAAATGCTTGCTATTATTCACCTTTGTCTTCAATGGATACAACTTCTGATTGTTATTAATGTTTGGAGCTAGCCAAAAGAACTCTAAATTTAGTTGCTAAAGTGTTCAAATATTTTTTTTTTAATTCTATACCATAATAAGCTGTGAAATCAGAACTCTGTCCTCATACAGATGACTTAGGTGATCCTGACATGGAGAAGAATAAACTTGTCAATTATTATGCCTTTGCTCCATTAAGAATAAGGGAGTAGGATAAGATCACTAAACTAGAGCTATCTGTTACATGTTTATGAACATACATGATATATTGAAAAGAGGAAAAATATTTTATTGTTTCTGCGGTGCTAAAGTAGGAATAAGCCTAGAACTTGATCTTGGTATGGTCTTAAGATTGCGAAAAAGGAACATATCATTGATAATTGCCGGATGAATTAGCGTTCACGCCAAAAGATGAATCCTTTTGATGCGGATGAATTGGAGGATCAATTGGACATTATCTTTTCAATTGAAGGGTTTCATTGTAAGCTCATAATCACAGATTCATTTGTAAGTCTTTTTGGCTGTTTAATAACAGGACGTGTATGATTTAGCTTTAAGCAATATTAGCTCCGTTGTCCTTATGTCAAGTATAATGTTCAATAACAGGACGTTTATGCATTTCGTTGCTTTTCTTTGTCCATTTTTCATACGTCAGGTATAATGTTTATGATATTGATTTTGCTATCTGAATTGTACTTAATGGACAAAGAATTTCGGTTGTTATGGGCCTCTAGTGAAGATTCTATGTGGCTGACTTGGCTTGAAGGTGGAGTTATCAGTATGTCAAAAGAATGCAATATATGGAATAAAAGCAGCCAATTAGTTATCTTTGGGACTTACGTTATGGAAACCACTGTATTTTTTTATTAAGATGAAAATTTATGGAAGTAAATGGGTCAAAAGGAGTGGGTTGTTACGCATAACAACCAATGAACACAATTCAAATTTGCTAGATTTATCCCCTACTGCACATGAGCAGATTGATTGTGGTACCATTAATTTATGAACATTTAAGCATTTAATTACGATTATTAATTTCAACATTTAGAAATGGACTCATTTCACCACCACTAATTGGTTACTTGAGTTTTCCACCTATATAAGCCATTGTCCACAACATGTTTGAGTACACCAAGATGGAGTTGTCGAGCTCCCTCCTCTCTGCTGCAATAATTTTAATGAACAATGTTCTCAGACGTGATATGATTTGAAAGAAGATTTTCTACAACTAAAATAGAGTTGATCTAACAATGCAAGGTTTTATTAAATTCTTGTGTCTTGAGTTCGATCATGGGATAAGACACTTGTACTGTGAAGGGTAACTAGAAATCGTAATAATATAAACGCAGAAAAAGGAACCTAGAATAATCTAGTGTTTGTAAATAGGAACCTAGAATTTTTTTACATTGTACAGATGCCACCATTTGATTTGTACAATACAGCTACAGTAGTGCTTAAATACATAGTGTTCTGGGATATGTGTTTTTCATCCCGTTAGCCTTTGCCCACAGCACATACACTGTTATGTTTTTCATCCCGTTGAGGCCTGTGGCATGTTGATTATCACTTTCTCATCATCAATCCTCAAGGTGATTTCACCCTTCTCTACATCAACGAGAGTTCTTGCAGTGGCTAAGAATGGACGTCCAAAGATGAGAGGAATATTTCAATCAACGTCACAGTCTAACACAATGAAATCTGTGGGGAAAATAAAACTTGTCCACTTTAACTAAGAAATTTTCAATGATTCCTCTAGGTTGACAGGTACTATGATCCGCAAAGAGAAGAGTGACAATAGTAGGCCTTGGCTCTCCCAAACCCAATTGATTTAAAACAGTAAGAGGCATCAAGTTCACACTTGCACTCAAATCACAAAGAGCTCTACTACAGAAATTTGTCCCAATATTACAAAGGATTGAGAAACTTTTGAGATCCTTAAGCTTAGGAGGTAACTTCCTTTGAATAACCGCACTACTTTCTTCAGTTAATGCCACAGTATCGAATTCACTGAATCAACGCTTCTTAGACAAAACATCTTTCAAAAACTTAACGTACTTAAGCATACTCTCCAATGCTTCAGCAAACGGAATGTTGATATGAAGTTGTTTGAACATTTCTACAAACTTCTTGAATTGAGAGTTTTCTTCCTGCTTCTTGAATCTCAGAGGGAAAGGAAGTGGAGGCATCACAGAAGAAGTGGGTATCTTTCTCTTCTTCTCATCAATCATCTCTCGCTCCACTTTCTTGCCTCTAACCACGTCATCTGGCCTTTCTTCATCTTGCTTTCTGTTCTGAGTCTCTTCCTCTTCCATCACAACTTCTTCACCAAGAGAGTGTTGACCAACGGCTTCCTCAGCCCGTCGCTCATTCACCTTAGAGGTAGACTTGATGGTAGTAGGCAACTCAGGTATCACCCTGTCATTTCTCAGATAAATTGCATAGCATTCCTCTTTTCCTTCTCTTTTGGGGTCAGGAACAGTAGTGCTTGGAAGTCCACTTCTCGGTTGTTGTGAACTCAAGTGTGAAGCAATCTGGCCCATTTGAACTTCAAGATTCTTGATTGCCATATCATGAAGAGCAACAATGCTTACTAGGCCTTCTTGACCCTTAAGAATTTGCCTCAGAAGTTGATTTGTCTCAGAATCACTCTTTTTAGGCTTGTGTGAATACATAAATCCTAGGGGCTGTGTTGATTTACTTCCCGAAGCATAGTACAGAGGTGGGTTCTCATAGGGTCCATTTCTCCATGAAAATTTCGGATGATCTCTCACACCCTTGTTTTAAGTGTTAAAGTATGGATTTTCATGAGGATATCGCTTGTTATTCTCACCCAAGTAATGCACAGACTCCATCGTATAAGGGCAATCCTCATGAGAATGCGCTCCACCACAAATTTCACAAGACACCTATAAAGCTTGAACAGAATAAATACCCCTATAAGAATTCTTCTCCAACTTCAACTCAAGCTGATCAAACCTCTTAGCCATCGCTTCAAGCTGAGCAGAAATGTCTCTGGACATAATGGACCCACTTCATTGACCTGGTTCCTTGTATGACCAATACCTAGAATGTGCCTTATCGGATTGCTGCAAAGTACTAGATGCAATGTCTTCATACAACTGATGCACATCAGAAACTCTCATCTTGCCAATCCCACCATTGGATGCATTATTAAGCATATAGAAGTGGGAACATCTAATCTAGCTGCAAATGCTTTTAGCAACACATACGTCTTCTGTTCATGATTAGGGCAATTTTGCCACATTTCCTTGAATCACTCCCATGCCTCATGAAATAACTCCCCTGGATTTTGTTGAAAACCCAACAATTCAGCTCTTTGATCATCCCTTCTGCCTCTAGGAATAAATCGTACCTTGAACTTAGATGCCAACTCATCCCAAGTAGTGATGGAATTAGGTGGCTGTCAGCCAAGCTCTTGCCTTTTTATCTAGAGATAAAGGAAAAAGTCTAAATCTCAAGGCATCAGAAGTCACACTTTGCTGCTTGAAATTCTCACGAACTTCCACAAAACGAGTCAAATGCTCAGTGGGATCTTCATTCTGATTTCCTGAAAAAGGACCAATCATTTGAAGCGTTTGAAGCATAACCGGCTTCATCTCAAAGCTTCTAGCAGTAACAGCAGGAAATTGGATACTGAATTGGTAAGTATTATGTCTCGCTCTAGATATTCATCCAATGTCCGATCGGCATCATCATCATTACGATATGCCATGTTGTTGTGCTGATTTGGATGTGACAAGGTGCGATGCTATGGCTCAAGAACATGCCTCTATCCTTCAAGTTGTAAAATCGGAGTTTGTTGTTGAATAGGAGAACCCTGAGGAAAAGAAACAGGTACTGTGTCAAAATCATCTAACAGATAGTCTTCAACTAGCTCGTCAGCCACACTTCCCAATTAGTTTGCATAAGGCACCAAGGTACCTACAAGCACGAAATTCAACAACCAAGTATCAAACTTATCAAAGTAAGAAAGAAAATAAAAAAGAAAACTCAATCGTAACTAATAACACAATAACATCAACTAACTCTAATGACTTATGTCATAGTTCCCGGCAATGACGCCATTAACTTGTTCACCTTGTAGCTTACCGTAAGCGTACGAGTCGCAAGTAGTATAAAAATATCGTTTCCACGAGGACTAACGCATAAACGAGGAAATCAATGCAATTATGTAATTAATTAGGTTGAGTGAATCAATTGAGATTTATCAAATTCGATAAAAGAAATAATAATAAAATGAGAAAGACAAATTGGAGTTTTAATTCAAAGATTAGGGATGCCTAGGATTATTTTTCACCATTGTAATTCATGAGAATTAAGTACATACAACTCTATTAGTGATTAAATGACATAATATGTTTGTCTAAGGTTCAAAAAAACAATTGATTAAGCTTTCTCAAGTCATAACCAAATTAATATCCTCATTTAACATGCACAATCTCTTCCTACAGTCAAAGGAAAATAATCATTACGCAACAACATTAATATGACAATGTTAGGTTAATAACTATATCTCTATTTTACTAACAAACCACATTTGATTATTTAAACTTCAAGTCTAGCATAATTTTATCTAAGTTCTACAATTAAATTAACTTTTTCAAGCTTAATTCAATTGGACAAATCAATCTAAGTGATGGCCAATCAATTAGACGCATTAGGCACAAGATAAAATTAACATATAATCATCATTAATCACTAAAGAGAGTATTATCAAATCTCAATCCATGCAATGATTCCAAATAATCTTAGTACAAATTACTTAGCCACTAAACATTTAAAACATAAGAGCAAAGCATTGAGGAATTTGATTCAAAGAGAGGATAAAGGAATTTAGGAAAAAGAGACACCAAACGCTGCCTTAACTGCTTCCTCTCACGCACGACAGACGCCTCTCAGCTCCTCTCTCGTGCGAGATGCTCGGGTGTGTTTGGACGGTCTCGTGTCTCTCTCGTCTCAGTTCTTCAGCTCCTCGCCAAGCACGACGCCCCCACCTTATGCTGACAGAGCAACGACGCTTTCTCTTCCTCTCCACGCCGTCACCACCTCTCATTCGGTCTTTCGTGATGCCCTGTTTCCAGCTGCTCGTGCCATTAAGAAAACTGTTGCTCACCTCAGCTCTTTCAGCTTGCCGCCGAAACTGTTCTTTCGCTCCAGCTTCATCTTTCTGCCGCGATGGAGTTGAAGAAAGAACACAACCCGAAAGGTGTTGCTCTCATGCGCCGAAAAAACTCTCTCGTGCCGTCATTCGTTCTCTCCCCTCATGGCTTTCTCCGTCTTTTTCTAGGTTATTCACCAACCTTCAGCTCCTCCTGATCCGTCAACGACGCCGTTTGCTCTTTTTCTTTAATCTCCCATCTGCTCTCCTCTCCCGAAAAACGACGCCGTCTGTCTTTGGGATGCTAAAACAATACTAAAATAAATCATGTAATAATACTAAGCAACCAAACAACAAAATGAAAATCTTTTTGTTCTTTTCTTTAATCATAACTAATTCTAAAATTATGATAATTGCAATAAAATCCCCCAAATCATGTGATTAATCCATATTTTATCAAAACCACTCATAAACCTTTTTATTTTGCATTAATGATTCCCCAAATATATCAAATTCTATTAAAAATGGGGAGTTATCACACCCCCACACTTGCATCAAAGGGATGGATACGACGATAGGGTATCCACATCAGAAACCTGAAAGATCATTTGTAGCCTATATGACGAATTTGTCTCAGTGTTTAATGTAATGAAATATTTTTCTTATCCCATATTTTATCTTTATGTATACACTACTAGAAAATCACAGTTTAGCAAGAAAAATTAGCGACGACTTTGAAATTCCTTTCTAAATAGCCCAATTAGCGAGGAATTTAGTGAGGAATAGTAAATTCCTCTCTAATGTATAAATTATCGAGGAAAATTAGTGACGACTTGGATGTTCCTCTTTAAAATACTTAATTAGCGAGAAATTTAGTTATGAATATTATATTCCTCTCTAATTTTCTAAATTAGCGGCGACTTAGATATTCTTCTCTAAAAAGTCCAATTAACGAGGGGTTTAGCGAGGAATATTATATTCCTCTCTAATTTCCAAATTAGCGAGAAAAATTAACGATGACTTGGATACTCCTCTCTAAATTACTCAATTAGCGAGAAATTTAGGGAAGAAAATTATATTCCTCTCTAATTTTTCAAATTAATTAGTGATGAAATTTTTTAACGTAATACTGAATTATTCAAATTTATTTTTAACATGAAATTTTGAAGAGATTAAAGAATTAGTATTTTTTTTTTCAATTTCATCCTTATATTGTTTAAATTTTGAAAGGCTTTCCCTCTTCTTTTTTAATCTAATTTTCTGATTTTTGGAGGGAGATCACATTCCTTGTTATTTTTTTCTAATTGTCTAAAATGTATTTTGGAGGGAGGGAAAATTTTCACACCATTTTCGCTTACTCAACTGACCATTTTCGCTCCCAAATCCTCCTTTCATCTGAAACCCAACGATGCGAAACCCCTAACCCTAACCCACAGCTCAACCACTCCGCGGCAGCAGCGTCTCCTCTTCTTGCTTCAAAGTCTTCATTCCAACTGTGTGCCGAAGCTTCCAGCCTCCTGAATCCATCTTTGTTGTCGTCGTCTGTCTCTCAGTGTCTCTGATCTTCATCTTCATCTTCGTTTGAGAGCTCATCCCAACACAACGCCATGTCTTCCTCCTCTGGCTCAGCGTCTCTGATCTTCGTCACCATCGCTTTGTTTATTCTCTGTCGACTGTCGCCATCTTCATCTTTACGTTCATTACTTCATTTTGCTTCTGCTTCTAGTCTGTCGCTGCTGGATTTTAGCCTTTTAGGTTCATTATACATTTTTTAAGTTCATTATACATTTTTGCTTCTAGTCTGCCGCTTTTAGGCTTAAGAATAGCACTTGCCAAACCTTGATGATTTCTATTTCTCCCTTTTAGGAAGGACAGCAACAGATTTGTAAGGAACTGAGAAATAAACACAATAAGATAATGAAGTAGATGTTACTTTTGCAACATTTGGCTACTTGACTAAAAGACTAACGTTCTGAGTTTCGTATGGCTAGACATTAGCTAATAGATCCACTAATTTAAACAACCATAGCTAAATAGGCCTACCATTTAAACAACCAGGTTGCCAGTTTAGTGAAATCCTTTTGTCAGTCAAGAATTGAACTGGTCTTCATCGAGGAGAAAAATTGAAGATTTCTGTTCAATTGTTCATGCCAATCATCCCAATTGAAGTTTCAAAAATTGATGCATGCAATTTAGCCCCTCCCTCTGAGAATAAAACCCTAAGGGGGCAGATTGATGTATTGTTTCTTGTTAAAATTATAATATACTGCCTGCAACCAAGTGTTTCTTGATCTTGATTGTAATTCTCTTTATTGTCTTCATCATAATCTATTGGTGCTTTTTTTTAATTGCTAAACATGAATATCGTTTTATTGGAGGTAATTATGTTTAAAATATTATCAATAACTAAATATGAATATATCTCATATTGGGGGTTCAAATTTTATTTCATCACTGTATAAAAAATTAACGTTTCTGCTAAATGTAACATCTGTTTGCACTTGTTGCTATATGGAAGTCATAATTGTTTTAGTAGGTTTTTATTATGAGCAATGTTGGATACTCAACACAGAGACCTCTCACAACGAAATTTTAAACCTTGATTTACCATATTATGATATATCAGTAATTCCTACTAATCCAACTATGTTGGTCTTTCCACTTGTTTTGTCATTAACATATTCAAAAATGATGGGGTTTCCCCCTTCCATCAAAAACCAACCAAACAAGAGAAGATGAGCAAAAATTATTTTCGTCTTATCACTTACTTCGGTCGTTATTTTCCCCCATTTTGTTGTTAAATTTATGCTACTTTACTTTTTTTAGCACTTCCAAACTGACAACGCTCTGTTTTGGTCTCTTGTTGAAGTATGATAACATTATTTTTGCCGTGTGTTTCGAAATTCCGTTGGGAGAAAGGAGTTTACAGATTCCAAGATATTTTGTGGATTTCAAGATGGTTTTACAAATTTTAAGATGGTTTTTATGGATTTTGAAATGATTTTTACAAATTTTGAAATGTTTTTGTCTTGGCAATCGTGCACATTAGGGAAAATGGCTTCCCAAACAAGCACAAACATTTCGGGCAGTTATTGATGAAAAAAACTATTAAACGAAGCTTATTGATGAAAGTTTTCTAAGCAACCAAATGAGATTACATCTAATAAAAAAGGTTAATCCACACTATTGTTTTCTAGGCAACCAAAGGAGATTACATCTATTGAAAAAAGTACTTAAAGTCAATACCTAATGCACACTAGTGTTTTGAATATAATTATCTTTGATAAAATAATCTATATGTCAATAAAAAAGAACCCTTACCTGAAATTTCACTTAAGAGATTAAATTTTTTCACGTTATCCAGATATCATTCTTGGCCGGGGGTCAACATGACATATTATCTTGAAATCCACTTTGGATTTACCTCCTATTGTCCTATTCACCATCCCACCCAAAAAAAAAAGAAAAAAGAAATTGCAAATTGTAAAGGCTTTTTGTCTAATCTCCAGTTGCGCACCCTCATGCCCAATAATCATAAATCACGTGCCAACAAAATGACAAAAGAGAATCCATCACAGAATCATACCCGCACTTTCAACGTCGGTTCTTCATATTAACACATCGAACTACACTGGCCA
>JANTPZ010036251.1:0-13575 GCA_025593235.1 Vachellia pachyceras
AAACTACTACTCCCCTTTTTAGCCCTTGAACTCAAGCCTTCTCCATCTCCAAGAGGAAGGAAGAGGTTTAGCTGCTCATGGTAACTAGCTCAACACTCATGATGGAAGCATAAGAATGCATGATGGTCTGGAAGTGAAGAATGGAGGTGGTGGCTAGGGTTATGGATTAGAGGAATGAGAGAATAGAGAGAAAATGTGGAAGAGGGTGAATTAGAAGAGTGGAAATTCTTACCCAAAAGTACCCCTGTAATTCGTCCAAAATCAACGGGGCTATTCTACCCTGTTAAAAACCCTAGCACCTTGAAAAGCAAAATATTTTTAGGGCATTAAAATTATGATATTTCTTACAAGTACACTAGCACCTTTTCTTTTCCGAAATCGGCCTCCAGATTGTTTGAAATTAATTTTTAAATAAAATTATATTTTCAGGGTTTTCAGGTCTCTTTCCTTTCAATCTGGGAATTTGCCTTTATCGTATATAGGGTAATAATTTTGTAAAATACTACAAAATTCACTTTATTTTTCTATACTTTGGACTCAACTGATCGAGGTCTCTAAATTATAACTCACAGTTTCAGGACCCACAGCAGTGATCAGTGAGTTCTGTTCTATCTATTGGCACCTATGAACTTTTTGTTCAACAATTGACTTTTTGACTTCAACTTTGACAAATGATCAAAATGCCCTTACACTTTCTCTTATTTACCAAATTACCCCTGCTTTTACTAATCTTTCAAAATTCCAAGATTCCCTTGACTTTTATGCCCTTAATCTTTTTCTGTAATGACATTTGGGTCCTTCCCAGAAGGCCACCCATCCTTACACTACTACAGGGTGAGCACGCTTAACTGTGGAGTTCTTATAAAACTTTACTCGCTAGGCCAGGTCTGACTTTGGGTTTTCCAGCCCATCGGCATCATCTTTTTCCGTGATTTCTATCTGTGAGCTCTAACTCGACTTTTTACTACTGGTTTGGTCCTTTTTATCCAATTACCATACTTCCCTTAGTCTTTATACTTAATGATATTTATGTCCTTGGCTTATATATTTATAAATTTTAAAGCTTTAGGACTAACTTACCTGTAGTCTTTCTGGTCCACTGCTTCCTCTCTTCTTGTACTTTATTTCTCTACGCCTTTTCTCATCTCACAGCTATCGGTTTGACCTCTATTTCAATTTACAGAAAAGGGTGGATATTACACGGAGCCTCGTGTGCAATTAGTTAAATTAGCTTGTGATTATGTTTGCCTCAAGGTGGACAAACCGTTTTTTATTTCCAACTTATATTGAGTTACAATATTAAATAAACTTTCTTTTTGAGTTTTTGGATTTTGGGAATGCAACTAAAATAGATTGGTAAAACGCAGAAGTTGGTTGATGATGAATTCCCCTTGAAAATGTTTTAGGCTACATTGGTTCGTAAAATATAAGGTAGAGTAGTAGTTTTACACTAAGTTTCATAATAAAACCCCAACAACTCACTGGGTCAGAAATTTCATGCAATGAACTCCATTCCATGAAACCATTTAAAATTACTTAGTGTGCGTAAAGAAGTTACCAAGTGAAAAATCCAATTCAAAACAATATCGCCTCAGATATTAAGCACAAATAGGAAGATAAAAGAGAGCAACAAAGATTTCATTGAATAGGTAGAAATGAAACTTCACACTACCAAGTCAAACGCAAAGCAAATTAATAAACAATTAATCCAAGTTTGGCACAACCATAACCAAGTATTTAAGTTCAAATCACTAGTCCTAACTAAGCAATTAAGTAATCCAATACAAAAATACAGATTAAACTACTACTCCCCTTTTTAGCCCTTGAACTCAAGCCTTCTCCATCTCCAAGAGGAAGGAAGAGGTTTAGCTGCTCATGGTAACTAGCTCAACACTCATGATGGAAGCATAAGAATGCATGATGGTCTGGAAGTGAAGAATGGAGGTGGTGGCTAGGGTTATGGATTAGAGGAATGAGAGAATAGAGAGAAAATGTGGAAGAGGGTGAATTAGAAGAGTGGTTACTCTATCAGCCTTGTCATTGTTTAACCCTCTTGGGTCAGGTTAATGACGTGGGTCGGTTATTCTTTCCATTTAGAGCCTGATCTAGTTACTGATTCACAACATCCACCGTGACGAAGTTGAGGTTTCACCTCAGTGAACCTGTCTCGAGAGTCCTTCTATTTCCACACTTGATCAATGGCCACGATGAAGGATGAATTGCACTGCAGTAAAATGTTCCAAGGCTGCCTCCTTATGTTCTTTGCCAGAGTTCCTGAAACGAAAGATTTGAAGTATCTTTTTCTCATGATTAGAATTAAGGGCAAATATATCGTATTTCATGGCAATTTCACCCAAAATCAAGCTAATCAAAATAAATAACTCTAGTTTCCAAATTAAGCTCAAGAAAGGTCATGATAGGCCAAAAATACATCGGATACTTTGGAAATTCAGGCAAAAGAAGCGAAAAAATATGGCTTAATCAAATTCCCGTACACTTAAACCTTTGTACTCCTGGACAAAGCCTTTCAAAATAAAACTTTTAAGGATCAATGCATTCAAAACCTATCAACATGAATAATGGATATCAGAATTTAGTTAAAGCATTTGCCAAGGAATCAACGAGGATCAAGGAAGAGGCACTAGCAAGATGATCTCTATGAGAGTTTAATTCAAGAGATTGAATAAAAGAGACCTTCCTCTCAAGGGAAATGTGTTTATCTCTTAGCTCACTTAGCTAGGACAATTTCACTCATAGCCTGCTTAATCCACTCTCTACAATAAGCTTGTAATTATTCTACCTCTCTACTACGAGATCAATACAATGTAAATCAAGAGGACTTTAGGGTTAAAATGGATGATGGAAAGTTAAGGACAATAAAGCGGGGTGATGAATGGAATTCTTGAATACATAGCACCATAGAAAACCTCAAACTTAATGAAAGAGATGCATTTAAGCATAAGTAAAAAAAATTTTCATATCTCTCTTTCATGTTCTATTCTCTCTTTCTCTATTATTTCATATATATATATATATATAATTTTTTAAAGACAGAAATAGGATAGTGATCAACTTGTACTGCATACAAATATCATGCTTACGTATAAAAATATAGTTTCCAATGTCGGTCTCCAAGAATGAATGGCTCAAAGGGCTAGCAAGGGTTAAATTTCATTTTGGGTTTATGTTTGGGAAAATGAGGGGCTTTGAAATGAAGGCCTCTATCATTTTCACAGAATATTGGATCATAAAGCTTTAATTAAAAATCAAGACAAGTTCTAGAGAGATTAGAATCAAGACAGGCCCAAACTAATCAAAAGAAGTTACGCCCAATTATCCTCACAACAAGGCTAATGTCTCAATCAGACAATCTCAAGGATTAAGAATGCAAAGAGTCAACTTAAAAATGCATCAACATTGACCCTTTGTTAGTACCTTGAAAATGCAATTAACCAAAAGCTTACACCTCTTAAAATCATGGATAGTCTTCTAAATACATTATCCATGAAAATCAGATTATACTGTATACTCAGGAGTATTAAAGGCATAAATTTAAAAGGAACTATTTATTTGGAATTCAAATTATGATATTTTTTTATCACTGAATGCTTCGCCATGGCTAACAACTAAGTTAGTCGCGGTGAACCACACTGAGAGGGTGGTTCTGTGTGCAAATGATTTCACTGCGGTAAAACACATCCAAGAGTTTGAATGCTTTATTTGAACACCTTTGGCCACGGCGAACAAGAACACTGGTCGTGGTGAAAGCGGTCTGAGAGCAAAAATGCAGTTCAAATCCTCCTTAAAATCAACTTTTTTCAAAAAAAAAATTTTAAGAGATCTAAAAATTTCTAAAATTTACACAAAATGACCCAACGTTGAACCGTTCAAAAATTCCAATTGCATTTTTTTTAAATCCATAGCAAACCTTACAAAATCCTAAATCCCCCACACTTAAGTGAAGCATTGTTCTCAATCACTAAAAGGGAAGGAATCACGTGGAATAAGCGTAGAATTCGGAAGCAATAGCGCAACATCAAACACAAACACAGTGGAACACAAAAAACACCAATGAACATAAATGCAGCTGTACATAAAATTTTTCAACATCTATCCAATACAACTGATCAAAATGAAAACCAGGGTTTTTAGTCCTAGGTATGGCTACTGGCCAAATACAAAGATAAAAACTCATAGGTTAGAAACAAACTGAAAAACAGATGCCAGCTGAAGTTGGTCGTAACAAAAATTAAGGTTTGTCACGGCTAATTATGAATTTGGTCGCGGCGAATCTCATTTTTTATCGCAGTGAAAATCGCATAAAGTGCATACACAACGAAAGCGACAGTGATAGAAAATGGAAATGATTTATAGAAATGAAGTGAAAATGGAAAAGAGGGATAACAATCACTTACTACGATAAATGGGGTGGCAACGGTACCAAGAATGACATATATTGCGGTGGTGAACGACAATGATGACGGAAAGGAATGAGGGCATAGTGATGAAGAAAGAAATGGAATTAAAGGAATGAAACTGAAAATGAGTTTATGAAAGAAGAATGCCAAGAAAACGAAGAGTCATGCTTTTCGTCGTGGCGCACAAGTGGTCATGGCGAACAACTTAAGAAGATGAAAGGTTGAAATGTTAGCCACGGCTAAAATATGATTTAGTCACGGTGAACACTATCCTACAGGAAAAGCACTGGCAGCACAAAAGTTTGGCCGTGGTGAAATGTTACAGAGAGCAAACACAAAAGAGAATTAAGCACACAAACACAAGACTAAAGTCCAGCACCTAATTCTAGAACTTCAACAAAAAATCAAACACAGTTCTCAAGCATAACAAACAAGTCTCTTCAATTATCAAACTCATGAAGCAATGCTACACATGAAATATTAGGTTTTATTGAATGGAAAAACATCCTAGAAAGAAATGCAGCTATTCTAAATCCTATTGGAGAAGTTCCTCCCCCACACTTAGATCATTCACAAGGCACAAAGTCATCATTATTAGTAATGGTAAATGATTAAATGGGGGAAAGGAACAACTGAAGAATCATGGTGGCTTATGAATCTCTTCGGAGTCCCCATGCTTATCCTTAGTATTTCCAGATGTTGCATGCACGGGTGCCACCGGCTCCATTGAAGTCATGTGTGATGTTCCTGTAAAATCAATTGAAGTTCCTCTCCTTGAGATGTCATCGCTGTTGATGCAAAGTGGGGAATTCATGCACCTATCGATGAATTTAACAAGATGAGTATGTGGCGTGGAAAGGATACTATCAAATGATAAAAGGTGAGTGCATGTCTCAGGTGTTTTGTAAGAACATACGGATTGATCAAGAGATTCAAAAAGGAAAAATGAATCATTTTCAGAATTTGATGCAAATGGTAAAAAGTTTGAATATGCAAGTTCATTTTCAAAATCCAAATCAGCACATGCATCATCAATGGCCATGTCAATAGCATTAATATTCAGAAGAGAATAATCCTCATAAGGGTGTTTCATGGCTTCATACATGTTAAAGCGGATCTTATTTTCTCCAACTTTCATTAATATGCTTCCTTCTTTTCATGCTAATAATGGTATTAGTAATCCTTAAGAAGGGTCTGTCCAAGATTAAAGTGGATTCCCGAATAGATTCATTGGACATGTCAAGCATATAGAAGTCAGCTGGAAAAACAAAGTCCTTTATCTTCACCAAAATATCCTCCATCACCCCATCAGGATGCCTAATTGTCCTATTAGCTAATTAGAGTATTACAGTGGTTGGTTTTAAATTTTTCACTCCCAAAGCTTCATCAATAGACTTGGGCATCCCGTTTATAGCAGCCCCTAGATCTAACAGCGCTCCACCTATGGTGATTTTGCCTATAGTGCAAGGGATGGTAAATGATCCAGGGTCTTGACATTTGACTGGAATTTGGGCCTTAAAGAGGGCTGATACAATTGAGCTCACTTGGACTCTCTCATTTGGTCTAAACTTTCTCTTGTTAGTGTACATGTCCTTAAGGTACTTAGCATATCTAGGAACTCTCTTAACTAAGTCAAGCGATGGAAAATTCACCTCTACCTTACTGAATAAATTAAAAACTTCCTTTTCATGCTTCTTTTCAGCAATTTTCTTACTCATTAAATAAGAGTTGAGAAAAGGGAGAATATAAATATCATGCAGAGCCAGAAAGGATTGTGGATGTACATGACAAGCAATTGAGGAGAAGGATTGTTTGGCTAGTTAAAGTTTGCTAGAAGGGCATGTTACCAAGGGATGTTATGTGGGAAACAGAAGGGCAGACGCGGTGTGATTTCCCCTCTTTCTTTTGGGGCTAGGTATGTTAGCGTGTTGTGTTAGTGTTTATATGTATGTTTGTGTTTTGTCTTGCTTATTTTTGCATGATAATTTTTTATTGTGATTATCTTTATAGATGGAATCTTGGCTATATTTTTGTGTTTGGGTGTTTTCCTCCCTTTTTAAAGAAAATTTTGAGAGCAAAATTCCTATTTAGGTGGGAAGAGTTGTAACATCTCAGTAGCCTTGCGGGTGTCAGCAGAGTTGTCAGTTTTTTTTAAAAAAAGTCAAAAGCTGCTGGAGTGTGTGGCAGCTTTATAAAAAAATCAAAATAAAAAATCAGAAGTGTGCAGGAGGCATGAGAAAGTGGAGAAATAAGGATTGCAGCAGCCTTTGACTCTCTAAAAGTTGTTTATGCGTGTGCAGTAGCTCTTAGTAAAAAAAGAGTTTGGGCAGAGAGTTCGGCTGGCTAACGGTGTGGGGGTATTATAAATACCCCCACGCCCATCGGTCACTTCACACCCACACACACATTCCAACAGTTAGTGGGAGCGAGAGAGAGCGTCACCGGTAGAAGGAGAGTAGAGTGAGGGCATTGGGAAAGGCAAGGAAGTTGATGAGAGGTATTTTTCAGTCTAAGACTCTACTTCTTGAATTATTTGGTAAGTAAAATGATTTATTTTCATTAAATTTCCTTCACTAAAGTTGTTCTAAATTTTTTCACTTTCTAATGGTAGTAATATTATGTTAATTAGAGAATATTTTGGGATTTTTATTTTCGTACAGTCTAAGTTTTATTTGTAGAAGACCAAAAAATTGTAGATGTATCTTTATAGCTATGACCTGTGATGTTAAATTTATTTTCTAATACTGGGAATATTTTTACAAATTTGTTATTTTTAAAAAGATATGATTTTGATATATTGATATTTGGACTAAATAGTTGGTGGTGAAATGGTTAGATTGATACTAGCAAATTATTAGTTTTGCTATTACAAGATTTAAAATATATATATTCGTTTATATAAAGTTAAGTATATATTTGCTAAAAATATTATTATAAATCAATTTCAAGTAATATATTTATTTTTAAAAAAATTCATTTAAATAACTTATTTGGAATATTAAAGGTATTATTGAAATTTTAGTTGAATTAGATTATTTAATAAATTGAGGTTTATAATTTAAAAACTATTATATCTTTAAAATCCTAAACTTTAAATTAAAATTTTTGATATAAATAATAATATTAAATAGTTGAAATAATAATTTCAAGTCTTTTGAGCAATGATTTTACAACCCAAATTAGTTGTAGACTAATGTGTAGTACTATTTAATTTTTTATAGACCGTTTATAGGGTCTTGATGTTGGGAGAGGATTTGGATGTGGTAGTATTATATTGCTTGGCGAGAGGAAACCACTTTCCTCTCTTTATGCATGCTTGTAACATGTTCGTGAGTGGTTTTAAATATTAGAATTACGAAAAGTGCCATTGATATTCAAGTTGTATAACAAAATTATATTGTTAATGAAATTATCTTGTAAGACATATTTTCATTATGAAATAAAAAATGATTTATTTATATTGTTTTATAATATTACAAATGTTGCTTCGAGAATATGTGATATTGATCATGATACATGATAGATTTATTATTTGCTTATATGAGAGGGATTGGTGGATGGTGTTTTGATGGGAGATTATTTTAGAGGAAATAAGGGGTGATTTTCTTATACAAAAAGAAAAAATAAGGTGGTGGTGGCTACCAAGTATACGCTGTCTAGTCCTTTGACCCAATTGTATTTGATAGAGCAATGACACCCCACTATTATATTAGAGGGGGAACCCATGGTTCGTTCTTGTACGCTGTGGATTTTGGACGGTCTACATCACTTGATCGGGGAGCTCGATATTTGTATTACCAGTTGCATGGGACAGTACTTGCCCATGGGTTCAGTCAGAGGAAATAAAGGTAGGCAGGAATAAGGGAGCTGAGAGAAATGAAAATTGATCTTGTGTATTGATTTTGTGCAACTTCATGATGATACAAGAATGAGATTATGATGTCATAAATTGATAAATATGCATGCTTATATATATATATGCACACCTTGTTTAAGTGATATTTTGCTATGTCATTATATTTAACGTGACAATCACACTTGACACCTCATGGGTACTTACTCGTATGCCCAATGAGATGGAATTGCTGGTTGCTGAGACGTTTGTCTCACCCTGTTGTTTTAACATTTTTCTAGGTGGTAGTTCCCATGCGGGTCTGTTAGGGAAGTCTCCGGAAGCTTAAGCTACTTTCTGTAAAAGTAGTGCTTCCATCTTTTAGTTATATGTATTATTATATATTGCCACATCAGGACTCATCATGCATACGCTGACCTATTTTAACCGATTGATGTATCGATGTTGAATTATTTTGACCGATTGATTTATCAATGGTTTCCGTTTGGTTTGAATATCTGTGGTCTAATGCTCAATGGTGGTTTCAACATTGTTTAAACAAAGGATTTTATATTGGATTTTCATTAATTGGCGTTTTATGAAAAAGGACTTCACAAATACACCCTTTCTAAACATAGAATACCTATTAACATCATAACTCTGTGGTCCTAGAATAGTGATATTGAAAAAAACGCTTAACATAATATATAAGTTTGTCTAGACATCTTTGGCAAAAAAAAAAAGTTTGTCTAGACATCACTAAATAGAGCATTTATAGGTGCAAGAGAGACAACCAAGTACATAATTCTTATCCTTTGAGTTTGCCAACAAATTGGCAGCAATGGAACTTGTTAAACCTAGTTGAAACAGCGGCAAAACCAATTACACAAGCATGCAAGTGCGGATGATGTAGCACCGGCTAAGTTCTTTTCAAGTTCAAACAGAAAACTGCAAGGATCATCCGAACCGACTTTGCCCCTCCCATGTTCTGAAAGAAAACACGAGGATTCATTACAAAATGGAGAAGCTAGCCATATTCCATCAACTTGCATTGTTGAGTTATTAGTAGAGTTCCATGGTAGAGAAGCAACCGAGTTGGAAGTACATTCTGCACATTAAATTCATAATCATGTTAGTGTTAACTCAAAAAATATATTTCAAAATTCTGGGGTAACGAGGGTTAAAGTCTCGCTAACCAAGATATGGATTATGAATAGGATTGGAACTTTTGTTTTCAACTATTATTGGATCAGAAACGTTCATTGGACCAACATTTGTAACAGGTTCTATCCCCCAAGGAGAAACCTCCTCTGGCCTTGGGATTGTAGCAGGTTCATACCATTGAACCTAATGTTAGAAGACATCATGTATGTCTAAAATGAAGATGATTGCAAGGGGCACAAGCAACATTGGAAATCTAATTAAGAATACCTTTATACACCTCCATTTGGAGTTGGGCCATTCAGGAGAGAAATCTCCAATACCAGCAACGGTGCCGAAGAAACTAACCAAAAGAATCATATGACATTAAAACACAAATGTTGTATGAAACATGACACCCTTTAACCATGATAACGCAATACGTAGGAATACCTTATCTCAGCTGAGTCTTCATTCTGAAATCTCATCTTAAACCTCATGCCAACATGAATGTTATTGTTCACTGCCTCTAGATATTTTGTTCAAACGAATAACAAACTGACTAGCCCTAAATAAGATAGTGATCAAGACATGTTATACATTATATATGCTAATGATTTGTGTAGCACAGATCAAGATGTACTCAAACCTTACCCTTGTTTTGTAGTAGACTGTAAACATGGTGCCTGCCATGATTGCATGTGATGCAGGCGCAAGTACTCCTTGATACATACTCTTGCTTGATACTGCTAATGAAGGAATAAGACTTCGTTGCATGGCTGGAACTCCATGTAGGCTAGTATCAGAGGTTGTTAATATTTTCCAAAACAAGTGCAAAACTTCATGTTTCTGTGTTGCAGGTGGGATTGGGTCTGGAACTGTTAGATCTATCGAAATAAACCCAACTTTTAGTTACAGGGACATGCGTGAAAAGAATAAGTAACTTGAATTGCATAATTGTCTATAATGAAATTATGTCTGAATCCCCCTCATTCTCTCATTAACATGATGAAAAGGGTGAATGAATAAAACTTTCTTACTTCTGTTTCAGGAAGCAAAGTGATGCGAAAGTAAATTTCGCTAGTTTTTGTTTCAACCTACAAAACAAGTAATTCCATGATAAATACGAATAAGGAATGAGTCATTTTACAAACAAGGTAAAATAACAATAGTAATGAACCAAACATCCTTAGTACTAAAAGTTGAATGCTTAAAACTCTACAAATGATCTGAGAAGGGAGACTGAAATGAGGATTCTCATGGTGAAATTCCTGATTCGTCGAAAAACTCAACTGCATATATAAATTAGAAATGAAACGTTTTCAAATGTAAGTGCAAAAACCAAAGAAAGATATCATGGTGAAACTTGAAAGAAATTATTTACAAAATACACGGCCCTTCCCCCTCTCAGGGGATATTAATCGCAAGCCTTTCACATAAATTCCATAGTTGCTTTTTCAGATTATATTCTCTCAAACCTACAAAGCATATGTTAAAAGAGATAAGTAATTCTAAAGAGCGCACACGTGTACACACAATGGTTATCAGAGAGCAAGAAAATGAAGGAAAGATGGTCAATGGAAGCATTATTTTTTTGCATGATTTCGTAGCAAGTTAAGCAAAATCAGAGATAGTGTCAGGTGTCTTTTCACATTTTCATTTATGACTACAAATGTTGTCCAAATACTTGCTAACAATAAATGAGAAGTTGAATTTTACAAAGACAGAAATCATTATGGATATTAATGTCCGCCATTTCAAAAGAATACTCAACATTACACATTGATGCATTTTCTTTCTTTACTAAACTTGTCAGTAGCCAAAAACATCAATTCACCATACAAAGAAACTCCCAGCCATTAATATGTTTCCCTATGCTCGACTCCTGAGATGGTTCTCATGTTGCCATACAGCAACACACAACCAACTTCAAACATGAAAAAATAATCCAAAATAAAAAGGTTCAAAACAAATAATAAAGACAAAAAAAAAATAGCTACTTATGGCTACTAGCTAGCTTACACTAAATTTTTTTTAGCTTCCTCACTAGGCACAATTTGAAACCAATTGTAAAACCTTTTGTCCAAAGTTTATGACCATCTCACTAAAATTTTCTTACTATTAAAAACAATCTACAACTATTAAATGAAACAATTGAAAAGATTACGTACTTCATGAAAAAGTAGGATTAAGATGAGATCTCATATGGTAAAGCAAAGGGCAAAATGTTCACATCATGACAATTCAAGACAATTGCACTTTTTTCCAATAAAGGAAAAGTCAAAAATAAATATCACTACACCATACTTGTGCGATCCACATTGATGATCTCGAAGATTCAGCTTTTTACTAGTGTCTAATTGCGATGAATTTGGGTTGTGAAAATGGTTCAAAATGTGTATTTAACTAAAACATCATTAAAACCATTTGCACGATTAAGGAGGTCCAACAAATTGGAAAAAAGAAAAAGCATTTTCAATATAACTATACAATACCTTGCACGAACAAGGATTTTCACCAAAATAGCTGAATCCAAACCCTAGTTTCAAGCTCAAAGGGGCAATTAGTTTTCTTTATGAAAGGCGACACTCTCACTGCTAGGTTTTTGAGTGAAACCTTCACTAAATAATGTTAAATACTGTGAATTAAGAGTTCCAGAACGGTGAAAATTCACCTTAACTAGGGTGAGTCAAATTTCTTTTCAACTGATTTAAATTAATATTATAAATGTTATTGCATTTAATTCAATGCTTCTAATATGGCTTTTTTAAGTTGGTGAAATCCGAATGATCATACGTGATTTGGGATTTAAAACAATAAATTTTAAATTGAACGTTCATGAATTTCAAAAAAGATATTTTATAAAATTAGTTTTTTATGTCTAATGCATACTCATGATTGGCTTGTAGCCTAGTGATGATAGTTTTCTTATAAGTGAGAAGTCATATGTTCAATCTTTCTTGTAAGTTGGTAAAATATGATTGCTCATCACATAATTTGGGATCAAAAATAATAAATGTTAAATTCAATATTCATTCAAAAAATTAAGGATGGAATTTAGCAATGGAATTTCTGTTATGTTCAGCGACATAATCAAATTAGTGATGGAATTTAGTGATCCTTCTTGTAAATTGATGAAATATGGTTGCTCATCACATAATTTGATATATAAATAATAAACGTTAAATTTAACATTCATTAAGAGAGAGAGAGAGACATTTTAACTAAGAAATATAGTGATGGAATTTCCGTTACTTATATGTTTAGGTATGGAATCAAATTAGCGCTGAAATTAATGACAATTGTGTCATTGTTAAATCCATCGTCACTGGTTGATTAGTAACATAATTCTACATTTTATCACAAAATTGGAATAGACTGTTCCCGAGTTTAGTGATAAATTAACAAGGGGATTTTTTAATATAAATTTGAAAGTTTAAAATGACACATGGCTTCACTAGTGGATGCCACATGTCACCCACAAGAAGTGCCACCTCATTGCTGACCACCATCATATATCTCCCCAGCCCTCTTACCACACAAAGGGATCATTTTGTGACAAGCTAAAGTTTGAAGTCATGACTTCTTGTGTATGTTTTAATGCTTTTGCCAATTGAATTTAAAAGAATCTACAACTTTTAATAAATCAAAAGCTGGTTTATAATATATTTAATACTATTTGTCTTATGTATATTCAATATATATAAAATAAATTAAATATAATTATTTAAAAAATTTAAAAATAATAAAGGAAGAGTTTCAGAAAAATACTTTGAAAATATCATAAGTGGCACAAAACCACTGTACACAAGTGGCACAATTACACTTGTTTCCCTTTTATCTGTTACGCTAAAGCTCACCATTCCCGAAGTTTATTAGATTTTGGAGTCTTTTGAACTTCTGGATGACAATACAATATATAATTTTCACCCTTCAATGGAGGACATGCCCAGATATAACAGCTTGTGAAACCACGTTTCTTGCAATATTCAAGGTATCCGATCTAACATTAAAATATATAGACACACACACAATTAATTAAATTAAACATCTTCAATAAAAGCCAACACTCTAATAAGGAACATTGCATAAGAGGGAGCAACTAAAGCTTACTAGAATTTCATGGTAAACAAATGTGCGAAGAGCCTCTCCAGTCACTGCTTTAACCTCAGGCCGAAAATACTT
>JANTPZ010036252.1:0-18932 GCA_025593235.1 Vachellia pachyceras
GGTTCATCTTACATGTAATGTTTCCTTAAATCTTGCTTAAGTAGTATATTATTGTGTGTTTTTGGTGTAGAATGACAAAAAAAAAATTCATTGCCAAGGACAAATTTGGGATTACATCGCAATAATAAGTGAAAAGAATATTTTGAATTTTTTGTCAATAGACTTGATAAAAATAAATCTTCATTCAAACAAGCTTATCAGTGAGATTAACCGGATATTATGATTCTTTTCAATCGACGTCATTTTTAATTGTTCTTTCTTTCTTTCTTTTTTTTTTTGAAAAAAAATCCAAAGTCTTATATAAAGTGGGATAAATTATGTTGAGCCCACCAATGAGTTGACCTGAACAAGTAAGGGCTAATTCACTCTTTCGGGCTTATTAGAACGTAATGAATTTATATGATCAGAATTCATCAGTTTGGTATTACACCAGAAAAGATAATTCATCAGTTTATTGGACTCTGTTGGGCCAACTCCTTCAGCTCAATCTATTCTTCCATTTTTTCTTTCTTTTTTTTTGGGAAAATTTAATTTTTGGTCCCTTAACTTTTGATCCAGTTATACTTCAATCCATAAACTTTAACTTTATACAATTCAATCCATGTAGTTTTGATTCAGTTATAAATCAGCCTCTAAACTTTGACTCACTGCAACTCAGTCCCTATAGTTTTAATTATTTTATAATTTAGTATTTATATTTTAGAAAATAAAAAATCAGGGATTGAATTATAAAATGGTTAAAACTATATGGACTAAATTGCACTTAGACAAAGTTTAGGGATTGAGTTACAACCCGATTATTTACAAAATATGAAATCCATAAGATAATAAATTGGAATAATTTTATTGGGGAACATATGTGAGTATTTATTTATAATACATATACATAAATACAAATAATGTGTTTAGTTTCTTTTAATCACTTTAAAAGTTAATTCACTTTTACTTTAAGAGCAGGAGGTAATATAGTTTTTTTCCCCTTTTCATTGACAGTTTTATAGGCACGTGTAAACTTATGAAAAGTTAATGGGAGTGTTTGTAAATTCTGTTGGGAGAAAGGAGTTTACGGATTCCGAAATATTTTACAGATTTTGATATGCATTTGATTTTGGCTTACGTACCCATTGGGAGGAAGTGATTCCCAAACAAACACAGGAGAATATCGTTACGGTATTTTTTTTTGGCAGCAATATCGTTACGGAAGTTGGACATTGAAATTAAAAGCATATAATATTTCCTGCGTTGCCTAACCTTTTTGGGATTGAAGTTGATGCCTTGCACTGCGGTGAACAACATGTTCGAATTTCTATTACTAGTTGTGTTTAAATTTAGTGGTTGCTAGTGTATATATAATTGCTTTCAATAAAAGGATATTCAATTTTTTTTTTGGGAAAACATTCAATTAAATACCTCCATTTTGCAAAAAGTCAATCAATCCCCTCAGTTTCACTATGCCAAATCCATCCAACACCTTATTGCATTCCAACACACGTACATAACCATTAAGTCACTTAAGCATGTAAATAATATATACTACACCTTATTTTTAATATAAGGATTGGTTGATCTATTGAGATAGAATAAAAAATCTAAATAAATTAATTAAACGTATTTACTTATGATTCCATTAGATGATGTATTAATTTATAAGACAAATTATATTTGATCATTGGTTGATCTATATCTCTCCCAAAAGCGCTCTCTTTTAATTCTTTTTTTACTTCTTCAAAAATACTTTTACTAATAGAAATTTGCTTTTGTAGAACGAAACGAGCTAGCTAGTCCCGCAAATGAACTAAGATTCAAATCTTTACAGGAAGATGTAACCTACATTTAATGCCGAAATTATCTCGAATAGGATTTGATTAGAAGGACTTATATTTAGTATTTTTTTTCTTGCATTTCTGTACTTCTTCTAATCTCAATTTTTTTAATAAATATCTAGTGTCTCATTTTATTGAATAATATTGTCTACATAGATTTAGACTTGCAGGCTTTCGATACCGAGGGTCCTACAACCACGAAGGCATTGATTTTATCTAAGACAACTTAAGGTTGTCCTTCTATTGCATTAACTTGTTCAAGTAGTTAGAATGTTTGCTTTAATTATGGTCGTTAACTTATGATATTAGTTTATGGGATTGAAATTTTCTTTTATAGTTTATTGTAATGTTAGTTTTAGCTAGTGATTATTGTATACATTTAAACAGTGTTCAATAAAATTCAATATATTGTTTGATAATCCTATTGGTTATTGTTATCAAACCCGTTGACTCTTTGAATTTAATATTTTTATCTTTCCATCTTACATAGCCCACCACCAACAAACTCGTAGCCCACTTTGTTTAACCATTCATGGTTTTTTTACTTTTGGATTTGTGTCATATATGGAGTTTTTTTATGCATTCATGGTCCATCGGCTATAATTAATCATGTTTGAGGTAACACTAACGCTAAATATGAATAACCCTCTTAATGGGGAATTCACCTTAGCTCATCATGTGAGGAATTAGTCTTTTTCATTAAACCTTACATTTATCGGTCAGACTTATCTTTCCGTTGTAATGAAATGGATATGGGCCACATACATATACCATATATTTAGTAAAAGCAACGCACTCACAGATACAGGGCATGAATGAAAAGTATGTACTTTAACTGCCATGTAGTATGGTTGTCAAACAAGGATACAGGGCATGTCTCCTAATTTTGCTCAAGTCCTCAAAAATAGAATCTAGACAGATTTTGACGTGCTGTTATCTGATAAGCTCAACGATTAATTTACTCTTTACAATAAAAACCTGCTTAAGTTCATTGTAACTTGCAATTGGGTTTAGAAAGTCTACAGTTATCCTCAGAAACAGATCAGCAACAAAAGATGAACATTAAGAACACATTCAATAAAGATGTCAATTTTGCATTCAGACTATCAATTCAAGGAAGATTGGGTTACTACAAATTGTATTGAATAACCGATACAATGACTCTTGAGGAAATGGTATGTTGGTTGAGAAAGGGGCGTGTGAAATATATTAACTTGTACAATACATGAACCGATCACACTACTTTTAATGAATTCTGACTTCTCTTCATTTCTATGATCAATTTACTGTGTAACTTGATTGGAATCCATATCAGTGCTCTGATTTCATGCGAGTACTTTAGCTAGTCAATCAGATTCTGGGCACTCAAGAAATCCTTCCTTCAAGAAGCAGAAGGAACCAAGCAATAATCATTGGGTGGATGAGGGAGAGGACAGATTGTTGGCCCCGGAATTGTAATAGTGCATTACTGCAACATGAATATCACTTTCAATATAATTTGAATCACCTGTGAATTGCTCCTCTGATTCAAGTACAAGTGGACTCTGATTCTCAGTTCTAGACTTCAAAAAATTGAAATCTCCCCATTATGAGCACAAATCTCACAAGTCCTGCTTTGTCCATATGAGTTACTTAGATTTACTCACATCAAGCTCTTCAAGCACTTGTTGGCATTGCAATTATTTTTCCCTGATGTAGTAGGTAGAGACAGAACCTGCAAGACCTGGTAATGTAAAATCACCTATATGCTATAAAGTTAAAATAAGCTAACAACATATAACAAAACTGAAGTAAAACAAATGTGCTAGGCTGCTAGCTAGCTTCTACTCAACCTTGGTTCAGTATTTCAACATGCCAATTGTAAAAGCTCAGGTAGTTTTAGGTGCATGTGAAAAATACTAATGACTGATTGAAGAAAAACCAGTCATTGGACATTAAAGTGCTAGCTGGTTAACCGAACAAACACAGCAAACTCAGATTCGACAAATAAAAGCTAGATTAGTTGCAGGTGTATGTGAAAGATAATGAGAGTTGACATAAATATAAATCATGAAATGATAGAACCTCCACGGAAGCAGTTTATATAATACCATCATTTTTGAAGTAGATTGCTTTGCCTAATATCTGTAATGATTCTAAGAATGTAAAAGTCCCATAAGTAGCTGATATGGAGGTAAGAGTTTAAATGTAGACACGTGAGAGGTCCATCTGCATAAATTTTTCCAATAGACCATGTTTCAGTATTCATAGATGCAAATAGTAAGCCAAATTATAAAACCAGAAAAAGATACATAATCCTCAGTCAGAACCATAACCAAAAGGCTTCTGAAGAATGACCATTGTCCAAACATTGCAAGACGAAGCCTGATTTCCCATTTCTGCAGCATCGATAGATATATAGAAAGGAATTCATAGATAAAATGGGGGACTATAATCCAAGAAAAACTATTTTTAAAATCACAACCACAAAAATAGCTTGCTAAGCAAAAAGCAAAACTAAAAAACCAGAAGCAACTTTGTAAACAGAAACGTCAAAACCATATTACTAAGCAGAGTACTTCCCATTGTGTTGCCAAGCCAATGGGAAGCGTTGTCTCCTCATCTGCAGACGTGGATCCCTGCACAGTCCAAAACCTTCATCACAGCCCCGCATACTATAGAGGGATGAGAAGTATAGAGTGGGGAAACATAGTAACGAAACAACCACAAAAATTTAATTTACATTAGAGATCAGTAAATGAAGCCATAGCCTTGGAACATTGAAATGAGGGAATTACAGTGACAGCGAGAAATAATTTGGTTTTAGGGGAAAAAACCAAACCAACTGAAACAGTTCAGAACACAAATTAAAGATCACTGTGCAGGGAAACGGGGAAATGATGAGTAATGGGTCAATTGGGAGCACTTCAACTCAATGTAAAAGAACAAGAAAATAAAACGCACAACAATGAAACTATGATATCTTTGAAAGATAGGAGTAATAATACGTGGACAAACCTTGATAGTTTATAGCTTCGCACACAATACCATCAGCTTCAATATCCTTATAGCATAGGCAGGGCCCCTTCCAGCATCAGTTTTTACTCGTAGGGCCTAATATTTACAAGAAACACTATTAAAAATTAAAAAAAACAGAAGAAATCAATAAGGACGAACGTCATCAGCAATATGAACAAAACTAACCAAAAATATAAGATATAAAGACGAGAATTATGAACTTTTTGCTACTGAATAGACCGCTCATCAATAAGAAGGACACAACTCACATCTGGCTGTGCAAAGATTGGGGATAGTTTCGTTGTTGTCGATAATAAAAGGGACGAAGACAGCGGAAGCTCTTTGAAAACCAAATGCATGATATGTTTGGGGGTAATGCGAAAAGGGAATGGCATCAAAACTTCAAATAAAGAAAAATGAGACTAGAATTGAACTATACATGGATGGAAAAACTTATTTTTAGAATTAAAAAAAGACTGTTGGACACAGTTTCCATTATAATAACAGCTGGGTTACAGCTATTATAAGACATACAAGATATCATTGGAATACACAAGAAAAGGTCCATGAGCATACCCAAATGTAACTGACTAGTTATCTTATAAATCAATCTTTTCCTCTGTGACTGAATATAACAATACAATGGTAGGAGTGGTTGCATCATTCCGGGCTGGGGTCGACGCATATAGGCATATGTTGCATGAAGTTTCTTGAGCAGCTTAAAGAAGCCCCCAATGAATGATAGAATAATAAAGATGGACCACCATGGCAGATGCAGAATTAAAGATACCAAAATGGCAACAGCCAGAGAGCCAAACGCTGACATGGGCACCTCAAGCTGAGAAGCAAAACCGGGGAACATGAACTTAGCTGGTAGAGTCAAGTAGTATGAGACTGAACATGCCACAGAAACCATGAAAGGCAGAGGATGATGCTCAAACGGTAAGGGACTTGTCCCTGAGCTTTGAAGGAAGCTGAGTAAAATTGGAAGCAAGGGGACGAAGATCAAGCCCAGGGAAAAGAATTCCTGTGGGAAATTGAAGTTATTGACATTGAACAAGAACAAAGCGCAATGAACTCGTCTTTTTGAAAAGAAACCATCTTCGACATGGCTGTTCCTTCTTTTCTGAGTGCTGCACACAACAAAATCGCTCCATTAATTGAAAACCGCATCAGGTTATATGCCTTTGATTTAAATTTTAATATAAACTATAAAAACGCAAAAATCACATACATATGTACATACATATATATATATCATTATAATTTAAACTAATTTTTAATCAAGTTTCTGTAGTTTTTTATTTAATCAGGCCATTTGATTTTGTAGCAGCATCATCAACTGAGGGCTTCCACTAGTGAGCTTACGGGTCATCGGTGGACGCATATCTGGAGTGCATATCAAGCTCATGACGTCGGCGTGACATAGGACGGACGTAGATCGACGTCGGTGGAAGCAGATCCGGGCTCTTCAAGCTCACGACGTCGCGACACAGATATGGGCTTCCTCCAACTCATGACGGCGGTGGCGACTATGGGGAGCTTGGAGCACGAAGATGCATGAGAGGAAGAACAGACACCGGCTTGGGAATGGAAGGAACAGAGATGGAACGCGCAGGAATCGGGGTCGTGCGCGAGATAGTGGCCGGTCGATCTGGAGATCTAAGTGAGGGAAGAAGAAGGAAGTCTTTTGGTTTTGGGCAGGTCCCTTGTTGAGGGAGGAAGAAGAGAACAAATCTCAAGTGAAAAAGTAAGGCCAGCAGATAAGGCAAAGGCAAAATAATGAACACGCAAACTGGATAAGTAACTTATTTATAGAAGGACTTATAGAGAAGTGAGATTGGAAAAGTGATTCGTGTTTGGAAAAGTGGTTGAAGAAATGATTTATTTATCAAAGTGAATGTGTTTGGAAACACGGTAGGATAAGTAACTTTTTTTCTAAAATTAAAATTAAAAGTTTATGAATCATGAAAATTAAATTAAAACATAAAGATCCAGCTCTCTTATCCTCCGAGGAATCCACGCTTATGCTGGTTTAAAATTAATCCATCAACAAATCAAATTAAAATTGAAAGATACATGTAGCAAAGCCACGCTGGTTTAGATACACTGATCTATTTCAAAATGTAGTGAGCTCGAAATAGATAAACACCTACACATAGGTATAATTAAAGCAAACAGAAATGCACATTTTCAAAGTTAAGAACAATAATGTATTGAGAGTAACAGACATATTGCAAATTGAAGCTTCCAAAATCGACAACCACAAGACATGAAATAAAATAGACTCTATTCTTAACAGAAAGCATCATTCAGAAAGCATCAGAAATTACAAATAGAAAGCATCATTCAGAAAACAAGCAGAGAAAAGTTGCAGATTTCTGGGTACTGGATTTGGAGAAATAAAAGCCCATGCATCAGAAAGCATCAAGATCCAAATTCGTAGCATCAAGATCCAAACACAGATCACAGATCTGTTGCCGAAAAGTTGAAGAAGACACAGATCACAGCCAGATGAGGCTCCTCAAAGCACAAAAAAGGCATTCCTTCTCGGATCTGAATGATATTGACACAGATCTGCTGCCGAAGATTAAATGCGGATGAAGACAGCTTTATGAAGGGAATGCAGTAGGATGAAGTTCAAATTCGGCAAAACGGAACTTTAAGGGGATGAAGATCTGCAGAAGTGTAAATAAATGCATGTGTTGGAATAACGGTTAGGTGATTAAATGCATGCATGAGGCGAGTTAACAGGTTTGGAGTCTCAGGACGGTTTAGGTTGAGAAGCTTAGCTTTCTTCCAGCGTTAGGTAGAGAAAAGCTCACCTTTCTTGCTTCTCGGCAGAAGCAACTTCTGCCCATAAGTTGCTTATTACAGTAAGCCTTTCCAATCGGACTGATATAATGAACAGGAACAGAAAATGGGCTTCAGGAACTGTGCGCTGCGCTTCTGGGCCTCCTAATGCCTTTCCAAACATACCCAATAACGATGGAAATGGATAAGAATATAAATATGGAAATGGATATAGATTTGAAGTTTTAAAAGATTATTGGTATGACATGGAAATTAATATAAAATTGATGTGTTTTTCTTTTTTTAATGCATATTAAATACATAAAAATGCAACAAAAATGGTCTGAGGGGTAACAATAGTAAAAAAAATCTACAGATGAGGGTATTTTAGTCTGAAAAGTTTAGGCTCTATGGAACCCATTTGATTTCCATAGGTCCTACCATGAAATTGAGTTGGCCCATTTTGATGGAAATCAATTACATATAACATGGAATTTCATTTCATTTCCAATTCCGCCACACCAAACAGGCCATAAGGGAATTAGAGAGAATATGGAAGCTTTTAAACCACATCTACTAAGGTAAGGTATAACAAAATTAAAATTTTTAAACTTTCAATTATATTTTTAGACTGTATATAAGAGGTCCGATATCAAATATTAATTTTTTAGATCTTATCTTTTATATCTAGTCTAAAAACATTTTATTTTAGGGACTGACGCGATGCAAGAGAACGTAGAGATCACAGGAGACGTGGCGGTGGACAAGAGTTCACATGACAGAGGTAGGAAAAAGCCAAAGGCAGGCTGTGCTGATCTGGAGGAGTATAGCGAGAAGACTACGAGGACTGGTGTCTCCCACAAGGACACCCTGGTTGACGTAGAGATGAGAGGATGCTCCAAGGACACGCGAGGCAGTGGCATTTTTGAAGAAGCATGGAAGGAGCATATCACAAGTCTCAAAGCGTTCTTTGGAGATGCAGATGGGGATAGGGAACATAGCAAGGAAAATGACAGGGATGTGAGGATCCCAAACCTGGTATATTCACAGGAACAGTACGAGAGGTGGTGTTCTCCCTGGCGTAATTCTCTGATCGTGAAGGTGTTGGGCAGGGACTTGCTGTTATGAAACTTGCAAACTAAGCTTCAACGCATTTGGAGAACTAAAGATCAATTCAAGATCAGAGACATAGACAATGGGTATTTTGTTGTGTCGTTCAATTGTGAAGAAGACTTGAACTACGTGTACTTTGAAGGCCCATGGATGGCCGACCACTATCTTTTGGTGCAACGCTGGCAGCCAAACTTTGATCATTGGCTTGTTGGTCAACAGAAAAAATCGTGGCGTGGGTTAGAGTCCCGGTACTTCCCCTGGAATTCTTCAACGCTGAGAGCTTGTGCATGATTGGCAACTTAATCGGTAAAATGCTGAAGTTTGACTCCATCACGTATCTAAAGGAGAGAGGCAGATTTGTGAGGCTTTGTGTGGAGCTATACCTAGCCAAACGATTGGTGCTAGCCATTCGTTTACTAGGGAAGGAGCGCTATGTTGAGTACGAGGGGCTGACCTCATATGTTTTCACTGTGGCAAATACGGGCATCATAAAGACCTATGCTCCGAGCGACGGGATATGGAGGGCTAGGAGATAAGTACTCAGGACGAAGCCACAGGAGAAGGAAAAGGTGTGGAGCATAAGGAGACACCTATAACAGCAGACGAGGATGGCGTTGCAAGTTAGGTCCTAGTGTCGGTACATAAATGAGGATGGACTGACGACGTATTAGAGAGCTCTGACCAACAACAAACGTAGTACAGGGAGGCAATGAGGGTGTGGAACCTGGACAAGCGAACCCTGAGGAAACCGAAAAACTCACCGGAAAGAAAGGGATCGAGGAGTAGCAGTTTGGGGAAATATGATTTGACAACTCTAGAGCGAAGATTAGCGAGAGAATCTCGCCTAACAGTAGCACGCTAAATGGTGAAGGATCTGGAGTAAGAATCGCTCCTGGCGCATCTAGCGAATCCTGAAGATTTGGGAACGATAATTCAAACATGAAAAAGTGGACTCCCGTTGGTCAATCTCAGCGTCGTTCAAGAGTCATCCTACTTATAACCGTGGTCGACAACGTAATGGGCCCAATAGTGATGAGGGAGGTGGTCCAATGTAGGGGGCCACGGCACAGGTCTCTTTTATGCAGGCAAAGAATCCGTTTGCAGCTCTTAATGATATGGAAGAGGACTCTTTAGATAATCTTGAGCCCAAAACTAGACAGGCCGATGCTCACAGCATGAGATTGGAGGTCGAAGAGGCAGTTACAAGCACCTCACGAACTGGGGATGCGTTAGTTACTAAAAAGCATGGCCCTCAAAGCCTAGAGACCTTTACTCAAGTTTCTCAATGAATTTTCTTTTATGGAATTGCAGGGGAGTGGGCTCACGCTCATTTCCAGGTTTAATCCAAGAGATCTGTGGCAAATACCAAGTGAAATTTCTTGCATTACTGGAGACACGGTCGTGTGGTACTAAGGCAATGAAAGTTGCTAGTAAATTGGGCTTCCCTCACTCTTTTATTGTTAACTCTTGAGGCTTTAGAGGAGGCATGTGGTTGATATGTAAGGAGGAAGGATGTGTAGTTCAGATAATAGGGAACTTAGATAAATGTATCCACCTACAGGTAACTCTAAATGGGTCTTGGCATTTTTTCACTTGCGTGTACGCTAGCCCCAACACTGTCAAACGCAGGGAGTTGTGGAGAGACCTTACTGAGTTTGGAAGTGTCATAAGAGATTCTTGGTGCATATGGGATAACTTTAATAGTATCTTGTATGAGAATGAGCGACATTCCCGAGGCAGATCACATGCCCATGTTGCAGGGACTTCATTGAGTGGTTCCAGGATTCTGGTCTATCCCATGCCCACACAATTGGACCCTTCTATACTTGGAGTAGGGAAGGATGTGAAAGTAAACTTGATAAAGTCCTTATAAATGATGGCTTTTTTGAAAGGTTCCCAGAAGCGGAGGTAATAGTGTTATACAATTTTAAGTTCGACCCTAAACCTTTGCTGTTGAGAACGTATCGACAACAAAGGCTATCAAACCATGCATCCCTTTTCCGTTTTGAAGCCGCATGGCTGTTACATGACGGTTTCCAGCCCTTGATGGATTCTTTATGGGTACCGGACGTATCCTAGCTCAACAATGTCAAAACATTCACGGAAAAGGTTGGGACGTGGTGAAACGAGGTGTATGGGCACCTAGGGCGCAGAAAACGGCAAGCATTCAGTAGACTTGATGGTATCACAAAAAGCATAGCCAATGAAATGGACTCTTCATCGATTCTTTGGCTCCAGAAAGATCTGTGGATAGAGCTGGAAGAGACTATCTTGCAAGAAGATTTAATTTAGGCTCAGAAGGCCAAGTGTGGGTGGTTCACTTTAGGAGACAAGAATTCCCATTACTTTCACAGAAGAGCCAATGCTAGGAAGAAGATAAACAAGGTGGAGGCCATTAGAAATGAGGATGGAGACTGGTTTTACGACCACGAAGATATTAAAGTTGCGTCAGTCAAATATTGCCAAGCTTTGTTCACGGAAGAAGATGCGGGTGGGTGTGCATTGCGCACTCGTGTTCAATTTCCCCCTTTGTCGCCAGCAACTTTGCAAGGATTGGAGAAGCGTATTTCGATTATAGAGGTGGAGAAAGCCATTCCTAGCATGGGGCTGTTGAAGGCTCCAGGGCCAGACGATTTAAACGCCTTATTCTTCCAATCGCAGTGGACCCAGATCAACACTACGGTGCGGAACTTTATTAACAGAAGCTTTGAGAACCCACAGGTCATAGGATGTTAACAATACCTTGTTGGTGTTAATTCCTAAAGTTGATCACCCAGAAGTGCTGAAGGATTTTCGTCCAATTAGCTTGTGTAATGTTATTACAAACTTTTGACCAAGATCATAGCCAACCGTTTGAAGCCTAGCATGTATTATGTTATTTCTCCTAATCAATGCAGCTTTGTTCCTAGGAGGCTAAGCTCGGACAATATTATAGTGGCTCAGGAGCTAATCCACTCTATGAAAATAATGAAAGGCAAAAAAGGATTTATGGCTATAAAGATAGACCTTGAGAAAGCCTATGACTTGAGAAAGCCTATGACCAAATTAGGTGGAGTTTTGTTACTCAATGCCTTCATGAGTTGTGCATTCTGAAGAAGCTAGTACAGGTAGTCGAACATTGTTCTCATCTACAACCATGCAGCTTTTATGGAATGGTAGTAAGACAGAGAAATTTGCTCCTTCAAGAGGCATTAGACAAAGGGACCCCCTATTTCCATATCTCTTCGTCATTTGTATGGAAAAACTTGGCCACATAATCCAAGAATCTGTTGCAAACAAAGAGTGGTGTCCCATTCACCTTAATAAGAATGGGCCACCCATATCAAATCTTTTCTTTGCAGATGACTTGGTTATTTTTGTAGAAGCCAAGATAGACCACGTTCAAACTATCAACAATTGTCTTCAGAGATTTTGTCAAGCTTATGGCCAGAAGGTGAATGCTGCAAAAACCAGGGTGTTCTTCTCTCACAATGTAGGGCACACGTCAAAGCACAGCTTAGTGAATGCTTGGGTTTTACAATGGCAGCTGACTTGGGTAAATATCTCGGGGTTCCTTTGCATCATGGAAGAGTTACGAAGTCTACGTATCAGTTTGTCGTGGATAAGGTTAGGCAATGACTAGCAAACTGGAAATGCAACTCCCTTTCGTTTACAGGGAGGAACACTTTAGTGAGATCAGTAGCTATGGCTATCCCCAACCATGTCATGCAAACAGCTCTTCTGCCTATATCATCCTGCACAGAGGTGGACAAGAGTGCACGTGCATTCCTCTGGGAGTCGACAACAGAAAGGAAGAAAGCTCATATGGTTGCGTGGGAGCGCGTCTATTCCCCAAAGACACATAGGGGGCTGGGTCTGAGACAATCAATTACACAGAATAAGGCTTTTATGATGAAAGTGGGATGGGGGCTTGTAACGAGACGTGATGCATTATGGACTCGGGTGGTTCGGAGCAAGTACTGCTGTGGCAATGACGTGATACCAGTCATAAATATGAAGAGGCCTGGTTCAAGACTTTGGAGTAGGATAAAAGCTACATGGAATCAGGTATATAGTGTCCTGGAAATATTTCAGCAACATGGGGCGAATAAAGTTCGCTGGAAACATGAGAGAGGTGGACAGTTTACGATTAAATCGGCATATGAATCTATCACCGAAACTACCCAGCAAGGAGTGAGACCATGGGATAAAGTTTGGAAGCTTGTTATCCCGCAAAGATGCAAAACCCATTTATGGCTCACTTGGCATGACAAGCTTCTGACTAACATGTCGCTACTTAACTGTGGGATCCATAATCAGGGAGGATGCAAATATTGCGCATCGCCACAGGAAACTACGCTACATGCCCTTCGTGACTGTGTTAGGGCAAAGGAGTTATGGAGGCAATTAGGCATGCCGAGTAACCTCTAGAGTTTTTGAAACAGTAACCTGACTAACTAGATGTCCCTTAACATTATCAACGGTCGGGAGGAAGGCTTTGGTCGGTGGAATGAAATCTTTGGAGTAACGTGTTGGCTTATTTGGAGGAGGAGGAATGAATTTGTTCATCAGGAGGTTAGATCCAGCATATGGGAAGGAATTGCTGAAGTTAAAGGGATCGTGAGCTATATGAAGCGTGCGCTGATAGTTTTGAGGAAGCTTCCGAGAGTTGTCTCTCGTCAAACGGGGGTAGTGTCTTCTGACGCATCGGGTGTAGACGTCTACGTTGATGGCTCTTTTTGTCCTCGGACTCAAGTTGCCGGGTGTAGGGGTGTTCTTCGTTCGAGTGCAGGAGAGATCTTGGAAGGTTTTGTGAGCGGTGTGCCAGGCGAATCCAGCTTCGCTGCCGAAGTATGGGGTTGTATTTGGGGTCTTCGACGAGCATGGGATAAAGGATACGGGAAGGTGATGCTTTTCTACGATGCTTCAAAGATATTAGATTGGATGGAAGCTGAGGAAGTGGACATGCATGAGGACAGCCACCTGCTCAGAGTATTGCACGAGTTGACGAAGAGATACTGGGAAGTATAGGTTGTACTTATCCGGAGGGAGGAGAATGAAGCTGCTGACGCTTTGGCCAAATACGCACTTCAGTTTGCCTCTGGCTTTCAAACCCTGTCAAAAGAACACACCTAGATTTACTGGTGTCCTCGGGCATCACATAGTCGTGCTTGGGCTTTAGATTAGTTTTTTTTTGTTTCTTTTAGTAGCTTCTCTTTCTTTCTTTCCTTGTTATAAAAAACATATTTTATTTTAAATTGCGTCGGTATAAGACATTTTTTAGATAGAACCTCTCATATTTATCTTTTATAATTTCACTGTTGTCCTTGATAATTAGGAAAAGGGTTTGATAGTATCAAAATTATATAACATATAAGAAAATATGTTATATAATTAACACTATTTCTCTAATAACTTTGTTTGGAGTGGCTTCCACGTAAACCGATATAAAACTCTTTTCACATACTTACCTTTAATTGTGTGAAATCATTCTTTTAATGGACTGTAGCACTGCTATCGAATGTACCTTCCATTTTTGCTGGCAACCAAAAGTAAAAGAGGAACATCCCTAGTACATCTTATTGCCCACAAATATAGTGAACATATTTTCTTTTTTTTTTAAAAAAGTAGGTTGGTTAGTTTGATAACTTTATTATCGAAATTTTATTGATAATTTTGCTGTTGTTAATTAGAAAAAGGACAAAGTCACTCAACCTACAAGGTTGGGAGTTCAAAATCTACTCCTGCTGATGTGAGATTAAAAAAAAGCCTAATTGTAAGTATAATGTGTTTATAAACAATTAAACTTTAGATTCAAATTAATTGTCAAATAGTTGGACCCGTTTGGTTCAACTGACATATAATGTCTCCTTGAATCTTGCTTAAGTATGCTGTGTGTTTTTAGTGTAGGATGACAAAAAAAATTCATTGCCAAGGACAAATTTGGGATTAAGTTGCAATAATAAGTGAAAAGAATATTTTGAATTTTTTGTCAATGACAAGTTGATAAAACAAAATATTATGCATGATAAGTTTATATAAGAATTAATCTTCATTCAACAAGCTTATCAATAATATTAACTGGATATTATAATTCTTTTCAATCGAAATGATTAATTATTCCTTTGTTTTTGGAAAAAATCCAATCTTATAAAGTGGTATAAATTATGTTCAGCCCACCAATGAGTTGACCCGAACAAGTAAGGGCTAATTCACTCTTTCATGCTTATTGGAACGCACTGAATTTATGATCAGAATTCTTCGGTTTAGTATTACACTAAAAAAGATAATTCATTAGTTTATTGGACTCAGTTGGGCCAACTCTATCGGCTCAATCCATTCTTCTTCTCTTTCTTTGGGGAAAATTTAATCTTTTGATTCTTTAACTTACAATCAGATTGAACGTGATGGGTTGGATGAGTGGTAGGTACTCTCGTCCCTTAAGCAAGTGGGAAGAGATTTGATCCCTACCCTTTTGTGAATGAAGCAAACTCACATGGCAGCTACAACCAATTAAATGGATCTCATTATAGCGAGGGATTAGTCTCATCTGACACTTAGGTGGGGATACCCTGGGATTACCTAAAAAAACTTTTGATCCGGTTGTAACCCAATCCCTTAACTTTGATTCAGTACAATTCAGTTCATGTAGTTTTGACTCAGTTGTAATTCAGTCACTAAACTTTGACTCACTGCAACTTAGTTTTAATTATTTTATAATTTAATCCTTATTTTTAGAAAATAAATAATATATAATAAAAGGCCAGGAGTGAATTATAAAATGGTTAAAACTATAGGGACTAAGTTGTATTAAGATGAAATTCAAAAATTGAGTTACAACCGGGTTAAAGTTTGAGGATAAAAAAACTAGTTTTCCCTTCTTTTCCAAATTTAGAATAGGAAAAGACATGTTTTCCCCTTCTCCTTTTGCTGTTATTTTTTTTGGGGCATGGATTAAAATGTATAAAGAACAAATATGATTTTGCAACAAGAATATGGATAAGTAATTCTCAAGCCCCAACTAAATGTTTAATTCATCTTCTAGTCCATTAGCTACTAAGTGTACAGAGAAAATGATGGCAAACCAAATGAAACTGTGGAGATGCTAACCTCACAGGCATAGCAGGGAAGCTTAGCTAAGATATGAAAATGACAGTTAAAAATGCCACATCTGGCTGTGCCAAAGAATGGAGATTGTTTCATTGTTGTTGATAAGAAAGGGGACAAAGCCACCTGAAGCTCTTTGAAAACCAAGAGCAATCAATGTTTTGGGATAATGCGAAAAACGAATGGCATCAAAACTTCAAATAAAGAAAAATGAGACTAGAATTGAACTATATACATGGATGGAAAAACTTCTACACCACCGCCGAGACACTCCTTATGTTCCTTCAAGAGCAACACATCTTTATGAGATAAACCTCCTACAACGCTTACCTGCAATCATCCTACCTCATCTCTCATGCTCTCATCACCTTCCCTCCATTAATCTTCCTCTCTCTAGCCTTTGCCATCACCACCTTCTTTGCCATCGGCCTCGACGGAGGATTCCTTGACTTCTCCGTCTACTTTGCCATCATCCCTTCATCCTTCTGGGCTGGGAACTCCCTCGTCACCTTCCTCACTAGCCTGGTCACTCGCATCCTTCCAAACTGTTCTTCAGAACGAATTTGAGGACCCATTGAAGTGCTTCGTGAAGGGTGTTCAGGTCTTCGACAATACGTCATTAAGGTTGGTGCTGGAGTAGACGAAGGAGAAGCTATTGAAGAGCATGAGTGAGATGATTTAGGTGTGAACATAACGTGCTTAACGTGCTTGACTACTAGTTCAAACATATTGCAATAGAATGACGTTTGAGCAAGTGGAATTGTTTGTGAGGTGGAAGAATATTTTTTTTAAATTTTTTGTTTTGTAATATGAGGTGGGAAAAAGGGAGGTGGATGTCACATGCGTAGTCAGCAAAATTGATCGACCAACGTTGACCATTTGACTAAGTAAAGGATATCCTTAAGCCATGGTGAAATTGATACGAAGTAAAGGTTCTGGTGCCCAATGATATTTCACGAAAATTTCCGATGCAAAAATAACCTTTAGCCCTTTACTATTTGTATTTAGGGAAATTTTTAAGTTATACTCCCAAATAACTCATACTATTCTCACCTTATTTATAAGGCACAAAATAATGTTTTTTGTGTTCTGCTTATAAGCTACTTTACTAATTTTATAATCAAATTTTACTCTAATTTATTATTACGTAGAATTTATTATCATAGGATATAATGTAATATTAAATAAAGTTAGAAAGTAGTTTGATTGAAGGAAAAATTAATAAAGATTAAGGTTTTTCTTCATTTAAGTAAAACATGTTAGAAGTATTTATATAAAAGATTATAAAAATATTTATTTGATTAGACGTCTGGTTTAGCATTTTAATTCAAGGGCTATTCCTCTTACATATCATGCATATATTCCACGTGGCTAATTAATACAAAAATAAGCCGACGTAGCCGACATATTCTTAGAAATACATATGATTTTGCTTTATATTTTACTTTGTGATGTTGATGTATGGGCTAATCAAATGATTGGATCCTTTATTTCCTCATCAAACAAGAAATATTTTTTTTAAAAAAAGCATATCAAGCGGAGGATAAATATTTGAAAAAGGAGTACTTGCTTAAAATATTTGAAAAAAAGCATATCCAAGATCAGATAAGGACTTGCTTAAAATTTAAGGACCCATTCATATAAACGATAGAAATTATGGAAGTACAATTACTTAGCGGTGAGGTCAAATCCTAGGAGCGTCTTTCAACTTTTTAGATCCTCTGTTTAATTGATTTGATTAAATTTGGCTAAATCAGTTAACATTTTTCTTTAAAACACTCTAATCTTCTTCTCAATTCATTCTCTCTTACTAGATTATTTTTAAGGGAATATTAATAGAGGTAATTTTAAAAAAATGATAAATATAAGAAATAAATCTTACATTTAGAATCAAGTCATCAAATTAAATCCTTCGTTGAAGATCACATGAGTAAAATAAAAAGGGTTCGACTAACGATAACTCGGGTAAGTCAGCTGTATGTGCGGGCGCGTGCGTTTTTTTTTTTTTTCCATGAATGAAATGAAAGGTGATGATTTGAAAAGAGGGTGGAAAGGTTTCAACTTAGCAAACAAAATATCACTCAAAGGCCCGTTTAGTAGCCTGAATTTATAATGCAGATGGAAAAGGAAAATGAAGTATTTTCGTTTGCAATGTCCGTTTGGCTGCACCAATTTCTCAAGAGAGCAAATTTTGGTTAACTGAAGATTTCTCTACGTTTAAAAGAAAATTCGTTCCCTTGAAAAAAATTTCAGGAACACAGGTAACCGATTTGCCGAGTATGCACTATGATTATCAATAGCACTAGTAGTTTCCGTGACCTCTGTTGATGAACGATGACTCTTCCTCCACTTCCGCATTGTTTCCCCTTCATCTCGTTTACTCCATATGGTGTCATCATCTTTTCAAAATTTAGAAAATGAGTACTTCTCCATGCAGCTGCTTTAGGTTTAACCTGAGAAGATAAATGCAATAAAGAAGGAAATAGATTGTATTAAGAAAACATACAGATGCTTTAACAACCTATCAATGCCTAATAGAAAATAACAAACACATCAAACAATGCATCCTAAACTTCAAACTTAGCATCACACAATTGAGTTGTTGGGTTCCAAGCAAACCCATTTAGGTTTTTAAAAACATTATACGCATCAGAGAAGTTTCTTGTCATAGTCTTCCACATGGTGCTTCACCTTATCTTTGTCAATTTGCTTACCAAATAAAGCATTCAAACATTTAACCATGTTCTTATAAGCTAAAGTTGTAAAAGTGCCATTAACATTGCGTTCGGTCATAAAAGCATTAATAAGGGCATCATCCATGATTCTTGTTTAGTTCACTGCCTCAATATTGTAGACCCATCATGTAAAGTCTTTTTTTTTCTTAAAATGTCAAATAACAAAAATTCAATTTGAAAACCTTTGACTGGTCAATAACAAAATCGTCATTAATCGTTAGACCGCAGAGATCCAAGCCAAACGTAAACCATCAGAAAATTAGTCGGACAAAATAGTTCAACAATCGATATATCAAGAAGTCAAATAAGTCAGAGTATGCGTAATGAGCCCTAATGTGGCAATATATAATAATACAACATAATCCAAAAAGAAGGAAGCACTACT